>WNHD01010665.1:0-11069 GCA_011057455.1 Ganaspis sp. Gsp50 | reverse complement strand
CATTGTTGCCATTCTATTGAAATTTTCTATTCTCACTGCAGTAATTACAACATGTCTTTTATTTGCTCCTAGAAAAAGTAAGAATAAGTAAAAATAAAAAAAAACAAACAGAAATCAGTGAGAAAAGTGGAAACAAGTGAGAAATGTGAAAACAATTGAAAGAATCTGGAAACAAGTGAAATTTCAATTCTTGTAATGCAGCCCTACTGCAAGGTTATGTCTAATTTTGAATAGAGATTGAAGTATAATAATTTCTTTTTGACAACTTACGTGTCGGGTCAGTAACATTTTCCGTATGATGGTATTGATAAACAATCAAACCTCGCAAAGCTTCTTTTTGTCGTCTATTGTCTTGCTTCCAAGCAGGCTGTCTGTAGTCGAAAAGAGTATCGTTTTTTAATATTTTTAATGACTTCGTCTGCTTGTTTTAATACCATTCGGGCAGTAAAATTGGTAAATCGATTCAAAGCAAAATTCTCCTTGACAATTACTAAATCTGCTTTTCTGACAGGGGACAGTTTGGCCAGCGTACTAGTCGCGAAAGGTTTAAGAGATGACCCTTTAGCCGACCTTTTCCCAGCTTGTAATTTAAGAACACATTTAAGTTTTCTTTCTTCTTTTTTAATTTTTGTTCCTGTTCAGCATTAGATTGCCGAAAATTAATTGCCTGATTGCTAGATTTAAAAAACGCCAGCAGTTCTGAAACCAAACAAGTTCTAAAACTCATCTGAAGATCAGAAGCAGGAGATTTTTAAGGCGTTCTGAATTTGTTGCAGAACGTTTTCGGGGAAACCAAGAAGAGATTCAATCCCGAATTATTTCGACTGCTATCTTTTGATGATTCGCCCAAAATTGAGTTTATTCTGTTAATTTCCAAATGTCTGTCGAAGTTTACATCATAGTGAAACTTTTTTTCTGAAATAGAGTCCTCTTTTGAAACTTTTAAAAGGAAATTGATGTTCTGCATTTTCTTAGAAGGCGAAACAATGGGTTAAGTGTCAGTTTTGCTGTGGTGCATTGTTTCCTCGACTGTATCGCCTTGCGATGAGGTATCACCGTCACATTCGTGAGATGAGTTGTCCCGAACAGTATTCATTTTTGATAAATCTACCCCGGGAGATCCGTAAATGGAGTAGCCATTTCCATAAACTGCTTCAAGGATCCTCTGTCGACATCTGAGTAATTCCGCTAGTGAGAGGGGCTCGTTGGTCTTGTTCATTGAGACAACCATTCCAATAAGGTCTTTAACTTTAAAATCAATATATTTCTAAAATAAATAATACGCTATTTTTGAAGTGAGAATGAACAGCGCAGCGGAGAGGTAGAAAGTGGGGGCTCCCGAGTTCTTGGAAACGCATTGCCCCTTTTCGCCTAGCCCGGTTTTATCGGGAGGGTTGGCTGTATCATACAAATTTTTACATTACATTTCATACACATGTATTATTTGCCTTTTAAAACAATTTTATATAAACACATTTCATACACTTACACACAATACAATTTCATTCAGAAAATAGAAGACAAAATTCAATATTAAGATTAAAAGATTCACACGCGGAACACGAAACTAAAGCTATCACAATACACTGCAAATTTCATTCAAGTAGACCGATTTGTAGGACTCTGCTTATATTATTTGTGAGCGCAGCTTTGAGTTGCGTGCACATGTCTAAATGGATGAAAACAAATCCTCTTATTTTTGTCTCCTTCGCCCCGACCGGTGCAAGACACTAAGACGGGAAAGTGTATGACCAACTAATTTTTTTTAACATTCAGTTCATTTGCAATAGAATATAAATTTAAACAACATGTTACAAACATATTATTAAATAACAAAATCAGTGTATGATGAAAAACATTAATCAACGATTAAGATTATTCATATGGAATTAAATTGTTCTGGGAGCCCTTACTGAAAAAGTTTTTTCAGCTTCGGTTGAAACAGATTTTTCGAACCAAGTTCTGTCAAGAACTGGAAAACCTTCTTCTTGAGAGCGATCAGATTATCCAGAATCTACAACCCTACGGTCATCAATTCTTAACACTCTTCTCATCAGTTCGATGTGTTCCCGTTCAATTTCGTGGCAGTCTCCTATTTTTGGTAGTTCAGGAATATTATCGAGGGGATTGTCAGTTGAAACGAGACTAGCACTGGACGACAGACTGCCACTCGTCTGCTTTGACATCACGCTTGAGATGGAATTCATTCTTTGGTCATCTTCCTCATCTTCATCATCTTCTGACTCTGATTCTATGGATCCAAAATCTATAAATTTTGGTAAGATTGAGATCCACTGAACCTCGCCACCAATAAAACGAGAAGTTGTTTTCTGGCTGATTTCTTTTGTGTAGCAGCTTTTTGGGGTCGAGGTTGCACGTTTTTTATGTAAGCTTCACCAATATAAGAAATTTCGTAATAATCAGAGATGAATGATAGAGATGTGGAATTTAAACCTAAGGAACTTCCGCTAGTGTTCTCGCTGCTTGTCGCGTCATTGCTGCTAGCCTCCCTGCCGGTGATGTCACTGCTGGTGACGTAATCATTGTTTGAAGTGTTGTCACTGCTGCTTACGTCATCACTTTCCGTTGTATCGCAGCTTTCAGTTTTATCGTCGCTGCTATTTTCTATTTCCTTTTCCGACTTACACTCTCCTTCGATTTCCTCATTTTTGACGAAATAAACAGAAAAAATATTTATGTTATTTGGAATGGCTGAACTGCGATACGCTTTCTGGTGGCGTAAATTTTAACTAAAAGAAGTAGGTAGAGAAAAGTAAACGTGCATGATTTTTATCGAATATTTTTGATCTAATGAAGACATTAATGGTTTGTATAAACAGTTAATCATTTTTTAGTAGTTTCAATTCAATGAAAACCAACATAACCTAAACTTCGTTTGTCAGTAAGATATATCCCTTTCATCCTTTTCGCATTTTTTTAATTGATTCCAATTAGCTTTCTGATATTTTATGTAGTCAATTGAAAGCAATAGAAATTATTAGTTTCATATGACCTCTTGTGATACTTCAAAAAATATAATTTTTACATTCTTCAACTTTACAATTGTCTTTAATTATCTCCTGGATATTTCATATAGTCAATTCAAAGCAATAGAATTTGATGGTTTTTGGAAATTCACTGGTAACACTTTATAGTTCTTTATATCGAGAAAGTATAAACGCCTATTAAAAACAATTCAAATTCTGTAGTACTAATCTCGTAGCAAATAGAAAACAATTACTTTTTCAGATATTAAATTGTTTTTAAGAGGTCTTCTAAATTTGGAAATATCACTCATTCATGAAATTTAAATACTTCTATATTTAATTTATTTAATTCTATATTTAATTTATTTAATTCTATATTTAATTTCTGTATTTCTCAAAAAATATACATTTCAATTGTCCTCTATTTCTCTCTTATTACCGGGTTTGAATGCAACAGTTCACCTGTTAAAAACTCAAATTTAAGTTTCCATTACTTTTCCAAAAGTGAAATAACACTTTCAGGAAAAAGAAGGATGAACGTTGATCTCTAGATTTTCATAGAAGACTTCGGACATGATCTTAAATAAATCAATTTCGTTTAAAAAGAAAATAGGTTCTATAAAAAAAACAGCTTCAAAAACAAAACAGATTCTAAAACCAAAACAAGTTCAAAAACTCACCTTAAATTCTGCAGCATGCAATTTATAAGGTTTTCCGAGTTTTTTGCAGAAATGTTTTGGGAACACCAAAGAGAAATTAAAACACGAACTATCTCGACTCTTTGACTTGCACAAGTTCGAGTTTAAATCTGACTCAAACGTATCATTTTGCGATGATGTATCGCCGTCGAATTCGGGGGAGCTGTTCTGAATAGGGTTAATTCTTCACAAATTTACCCCGGGAGATCTGCAAAGGGTGTTCCCATTTTCACAAACTGATTCATGGATCCTATGTCGATTTCTTAATAATTCTGATGTTGATGTTCCGTAGACACCTGAGAGGTAAAATATATTCTTTTTAGTACATTTTGTCAAATTTTGAGGAGTTCTTTTGTCTGGGAATAGAAATCCATCGATTAATTTTTGTCGCAAAGACTTACAACTTCACTGAGATAAATGTTCCCTTGTGCCAATGCGAAAATGCATTGAATTAAGTATGGTTTATCCTTAGAATCGGACCTAGTTTCAAGAGTAAGATTTATTTCACAACTGTTTGACATTGGTAGGTTATATTTTCAAACAACTAAAAACAGTCCTCATGACAGAAAGTGCTACGTGTTTGCGAGAAGTAAATTATCCTTCACACAAACCTGAAATATTCTTGGATCAAACGTATAAAAGCATTAATGTGAATATAAGTTACGATATACTTGCTTTCCTACTTTATTATTCGCACTAGTGTAGTTATTCTTCTTTTCAATTGAAATTTTATTTACTAGAATAACTCGATTTCTATCAAGGCAAATCAATGTTATCTGATTGTTAGATAAAACTATTTCTATCACTGTTCATTATTAGTTGATTCCTAAATCTCATGTCAAATGACGTCATTAATTACGTGACTATTATCACTTTCATAAACTAGCGCTTCTATCGTCCACAAACGGCTGACATTATTGCCATTCTATTAAAATTTTCTATTCTCAATGATGTAATTACAGCATGCCTTTTATTTGCTCCTAGAAAAAGTGGGAATAAGTAAAAATAAGAGAATACAAAAGGAAATCAGTAAAAAAAGTGGAAACAACTGAAAAATGCGAAGAAAGTTGAAAGAATCAAGAAACAAGTGAACCTCAATTCTTGAATTACAGCCCTACTGCAAGGTTATGTCTAATTTTGGATAGAGATTGAAGTATAACAATTTCTTTTATGACAACTTACGTGTTGGGTCAGTAACATTTTCCGTATGATGGTATTGATAAACAACCAAACCTAGCAGATCTTCTTCTCGTCGTCTATTGTCCTGCTTCCAAGCAGGCTGTCTGTAGTCGAGAAGGGTATCGTTTTATAATTTTTTTGGCGACTTCGTCTTCTTGTTTAAATACTATTCGGGCAGTAAAATTGGTAAATCGATGCAAAGCAAAATTCTCTTTGCCAGTTACTAGATCTGCTTTTCTGACAGGGGACAGTTTGGCCAGCGTACAAGCTGCGAAAGGTTTCGGACATGATCCTTTAGCGGACTTTTTCCCAGCCTGTAAATTAAGAACATACTTGATAAGTTTTATTTCTTCTATATTTTTTGTTCCTATTCTTAATCTTATTAGATTGCCGGAAATTAATTGCTTAATTGCTACATTTGAAAAACGCGAGCAGTTCTGTAACCAAACAAGTTCTAAAACTCATCTGAAGATCAGAAGCAAGAGATTTTTAAGGCGTTCTGAATTTGTTGCAGAACGGTTTCGGGGAAATAAAGGAGATATTCAATCCTGAATTATGTCGACTGCCATCTCCTGATGATTCGTGCAAAATTGGGCTCATTCCGTTAATTTCCAAATGACTGTCGAAGTTTACATCCTAGTCAAAGCTTTTTTCTGATATAGATTCCTCTTTTGAAACTTTTAGAACGATATTGTTGTTCTGCATTTTCTTAGAAGGCAAATCATTGGGATAAGTGTCACATTTGCTGTAGTGCATTGTTTCCTTTACTGTTTCGCCTTGCGATGAGGTATCACCGTCATATGCGTGAGATGAATTGTCCTGAACATTATTCGTTTTTGATAAATCTACCTCGGGAGATGCGCGAATGGAGTAGCCATTTCAATAAACTGCTTCTCGGATCCTCTGTCGACATCTGAATAATTCCGCTAGTGAGATCGGCTTATTGGTCTTGTTTACTGAGACAGCCATTCCTATAAAGTCTTTCACTGTAAAATCAATATATTTCTACAATAAATAATACGCTATTTTCGAAGTGAAAACAGTCAGCGCAGCGGAGAGGTCGTAAATGGGGGAACCCGAGTTCTTGGAAAAGCATTGTCCCTTTTCGCCTAGCCCGGTTTTATCAGGAGGGCTCACAGTATCATACAAATTTTTACATTACATTTCATGCACTTGTATTATTTACCTTTTAAAACAATTTTATATACACACATTTCATACATTTACACACAATACAGTTTCATTCAGAAAATAGAAGACAAAATTCAATATTAAAATTAAAAGATTCACACTTGGAACGCGAAACTAAAGCAATCACAAGACAGTGCAGGTTTCATTCAAGTATACCGATTTGTAGAACTCTGCTAATATTATTTGTGAGCGCAGCTTTGAGTTGCGTGCGCATGTCTAAATGGCTGAAAACAAATCCACCTGAAGCTCGATCCGTGCGCGCCCGATCCTTGCGTCGTTCACGGGGGTTCGCTGATGAGAGGTGCGCGGGGCAAAAAGAAAGACCATTGTTCGCTCCAGACTGTTTACGTTTTCGCATTGTTCTGCTCCTGCTCGATCCGTGATACGCATCCCCAAATCGGCGCACGGATCGAGCTTCAGGTGTCCTTTTATTTTTGTCTTCTTCGCCCCGACCGGTGGAAGACACGAAGCCGCGAAAGTGTATAACCAACTAATTTTTTTTAACATTCAGTCCATTTTCAATAGAATATAAATTGAAACAACATGATACAAACATATTATCAAATAACAAAATCAGTGCATGATCAAAAACTCTAATCAACGATTAAAATTATTCATATGGAATGGAGTTTTTCTGCGACCCCTTACTAGAAAGGTTATTTCAGTTTCAGTTGAAACAGAATTTTTGAACCAAGTCCTGCTAGAAATTGGAAAATCACCTTTTTGAGAGCGATCAGATTATCCAGAATCTACAACCCCACGGTCATCAATTCTTAACACTCTTCTCATCAGCTCGATGTGTTCCCGTTCAATTTCTTGGCAATCCTCTATTTTTGGCAGTTCAGGAATTTTATCGAGCGGATTGTCAGTGGAAACGGAACTAGCACTGGATGATAGACTTTCACTAGTTTGGCTTCCCGTCTGCTTTGACATTACGCTTGTGATGGAATTCATTCTTTGGTCATCTTCATCATTTTCAAACTCTAATACTAAGGATCCAAAATCCAGAAAATTTGGCTGGATTGGGATCTAGTAAACTTTGCCACTAATAAATCGAGGTTATGTTTTCTTGATGATTTCTTGGGGTCGAGGTTGCACGTTTTGTGTAAGCTTCACCAATATAAGAAAGTTCGTAATAATCAGAGATGGATGATAGAGATGTGGAATTTAAACCTGAAGTACTTCCGCTAGTGTTCTCGCTGCTTGTCGCGTCAGTGCTGCTAGCCTTACTGTCGCTGATGTCGCTGCTGTTAACGTAATCATTGATTGAAATATTGTCACTGCTGCTTACGTCATCACTTTCAGTTATATCGCAGCTTTCAGTTTTATCGTCCGGAGATCTGCAGACGGAGTTAACATTTTCACAAACTGATTCTTGGATTCTAGGTCGATTAGTCAATAATTCTGATGTTGAAGTTCCGTAGACACCTGAGAGGTAAAATATATTCTTTCTAGTACATTTTGTCAAATTTCGAGGAGTTCTATTGTCTGGGAATAGAAATCCATCGATTAACATTTGTCGCAAAGACTTACATCTTCACTGAGATAAATGTTTTCCTGTGCCAATGCGAAAATGCATTGAATTAAGTATGGATTATCCTTAGGATCGGACATAGTTTAAAGAGTAAGATTTATTTTACAACTGTTTGACACTTGTAGGTTATGTTTTCAAACAAGAAAAGACAGTGCTTATGACAGAAAGTGCTACGCGTTTGCGAGAAGTAAATTATCCTTCACACAATCCTGAAACATTCTTGGATTAAACGTATAAAAACATTAATGTGAATATAAGTTACGATATACTTGCTTTCCTATTTCATTATTCGCACAAATGTAGTTACTTTTCTTTTAAATTAAAATTTTATTTTCTAGAATAACTCGATTTCTGTCAAGGCAAATCAATGTAATCTGCTTGGTAGATAAAACTATTTCTATCACTGTTCATTATCAGTTGATTTTTAAATGTAATGTCAAATGACGTCATTAATGACGTGACAATTATCATTTTCATAAACTAGCGCCTCTATCGGCCACAAACGGCTGACATTGTTGCCATTCTATTGAAATTTTCTACATTGTTGCCATTCTATTGAAATTTTCTATTCTCACTGCAGTAATTACAACATGTCTTTTATTTGCTCCTAGAAAAAGTAAGAATAAGTAAAAATAAAAGAAAACAAACGGAAATCAGTGAAAAATGTGGAAATAAGTGAAAAATGTGAAAACAATTGAAAGAATCTGGAAACAAGTGAAATTCTAATTCTTGTAATACAGCCATACTGCAAGGTTATGTCTAATTTTAGTTAGAGTTTGAAGTATAATAATTTCTTTTTGACAACTTACGTGTTGGGTCAGTAACATTTTCCGTATGATGGTATTGATAAACAATCAAACCTCGTAGAGCTTTTTCTTGTCGTTTATTATCTTGCTTCCAAGCAGGCTGTCTGTAGTCGAGAAATTTATCGTTTATTAATATTTTTGGTGACATCGTTTGCTTGTTTAAATACCATTCGAGCAGTAAAATTGGTAAATCGATTCAAAACAAAGTTCTCTTTGCCAGTTACTAGATCTGCTTTTCTGACAGGAGATAGTTTGGCCAGCGTACTAGTGGCGAAAGGTTTCGGAGATGACCCTTTAGCCGACTTTTTCCCAGCCTGTAAATTAAGAACATACTTTAGTTTTATTTTTTCTATAATTTTTGTTCCTATTCTTCATTAGATTGCCGGAAATTAATTGCTTAATTGCTACATTTGAAAAACGCGAGCAGTTCTGAAACCAAATAAGTTCTAAAACTTATCTGAAGATCAGAAGCAGGAGATTTTTAAGGCGTTCTGAATATGTTGCTGAACTGTTTCGGAGAAACCAAGGAGATATTCAATCCCGAATTATGTCGACTGCTATCTCCTGATGATTCGTCCAAAATTAGGCTCATTCTGTTAATTTCAAAATTATTGTCGGTGTTTACATCATAGTCAAAGCTTTTTTCTGAAATAGAGTCCTTTTTTGAAGCTTTTAGAACGACATTGATGTTCTGCATTTTTTTAGAAGGCGAAGCATTGGGATAAGTTGCACTTTTGTTGTGGTCCATTGTTGCCATGAGGTATCACCGTCATATTCGTGAGATGAGTTGTCCCAAACAGTATTTATTTTTGATAAATCTTCCCCGGTAGATCCGCGAATGGAATGGCCATTTCCATAAATCTCTTCTCGCATCTTCTGGCGACATCTGAACAGTTCTACCAGTGAGATCGGCTCATTGGTCTTGCTCATTCCATAGATACCTGAGAGGTAAAATTTCTTTTTTAGTACATTTTGTAAAATTTTGAAGAGAAAATTTTCTGGGAATAGAAATCCGTTGTTTCATTTTTGTTTTAAAAGTCAACATTTTCATTGTTACTTGGTTCTTAAATTATAATTAAAAGCCAATACATATTTGTATAGAGAGAATTTTGAATTACGCGATAAATGAAAGAAATCAAATGTCAAATATACTACAATCTTCAAAGGTTATGTGTTTTATAAAGCAGTTGGTTTAATTACTGGAAGTTATCGGCACAAAATTCCAAACACTTTAAAGTCTATTATATCAAAATCGTGCACAAAAGAATAATTATATTATTTTTACATCATTATTCATTAAAATCAATTATTTATTTTGGATAAAATTATAAAGTAATGTAATAATAATTTTATTTCAAATTACTTGTTGGGTCAGTAACGTCTTCCGAACGAAGAGTTTGATGAATAATCAAATCTCGTGGAAAATTTCTGTCGTTTTTCGTCTTGTTTCCAAGCCCGCCGTCTCCAATCGAGAGGAGTATCATTTCTTAAAATTTTTAGTGGCTTCGACTGTTTGTTGAAATACCATTCGGGAACATCCAATCATAGTAAGACTTTCTGGAATTTTGACTGGGTTTCCGTTATTGCTCTCTTAGGCTAAAAGAATTTAAAAATTAGTTTTCATTTCACGATTTTATGTCGTTCTTTTAAATATAAATCAGGGGGATCTCACTAATTCTCAGTGAAACATAACCTGAAAATTCGCTGATTTGAATAATGACATCACTCATCGCTGACGTAAATATAGTGAGTTTGTCATTTACAAATTTATTAATAATAACACTCTTTGTTATCCTCATTTAAGATTATAAAACAAGTATCTTAATCCCCATATATAATTGTTTAAAATTTTAAGAGATGCAACAATTCTAACCTTCTGAAACTCTATCCCTATCTATTGACAGAGGCAGGATTTATTCCATGCCTTCCTGAGGCTCTTGCACCAGTCGTTACATCTTACGTACCTAAATTTTTTCCGTGTAGAATTGTAGCTTCTGATAAAATCTGCTCTAATGCCAAATAAACAAAATCAATCACGGTAGACAAGTTTCTTTACACAAAGTCCAACTGTAAAAGATGATACTTGTAAGAGCACAAAAAATAACAGCAATGACAGTTCAGTACGTGTGAGGTAATGTTATGATATGAAATTAGTGTTTTTATATTCATCTAGAATGATAAATTAATTATTTTCATTTGTTACTTAACAAGTACAAATTAAAAAAAAATTCTAGAAAGAAATAATTGTAAATTAATGTAATAAATTTTAATTTAAATTTGTTATCTTTAAAATAAAATTAACTTTGTTCTGAGTTTTTCTAATTTTTATTGATTTTAAGGTATGCATTGTAAATTTAAAGCAATTTCTGATGGTATTTTAATTAAACTCATTAATATTATAAATAAATGCAATAATAAGAAATTTTCTTTATCCCCTACTCGAAAGTACGAACTTCCCGTTTGATTTTCCAGTCGGGAAAAGCGGCTTTTGTGGCCTACTCGAACCAACGCGAACTTTGATTGGCTACGAGATTTTCGTGGCTCGCTGTCATAACAACGGGTGTTTTCGAGGTAAGTACTCCGAGTACTCTGAAAGTGCAAAGCGGCATTGGATAACTTTTGTCAACTTCGTCTTTGATTGGTCGATATATCCTCACAATGCTCTGAATGCTCT
>WNHD01010658.1:0-13017 GCA_011057455.1 Ganaspis sp. Gsp50 | reverse complement strand
ATAAAAAACAACTTTTTTTATGAAAACTTTTTTTCATTTGATTCATCAATTCAATAGTAAAAAACAAGTTTCCCAGTTTTTTTTAATTGCTTATTTTTTTACACATTTTATGTTTAAAGAAATTTTTCACATTTGACTTAACCTTAAATTGGCACGACTTTTTTAGTTTTTTCGCTAATATGTCAGTTTTTCTGAATAATTTATTCATTCCCTTGTGAAAGATGACAATATCTCGAAACAGTTTTCTCAGTTTTGTTTTTAATGAGCAGTAGAATTTTTAAATATGTTTTTTTCGCCTCCTGTAAAAAATGGATTTGGCACTTGACCCCTTTTAACTTGCCACCCTTCATTTAACAATATAACTGTTTGATTATGTATATATGTATATTATATTATTTATAATATTATATTTTCGACGTAGAAATGATGTTGTCGGATACTTACAAACTATTGGTTACAATATAAAATTCTAATTTTTTTAAATTTTGTTACATCTATATACATTTTTACATTTATATTTTTGACATTTTGACATTATTTTATTCAATTTTTATTCTTTTGTTAGTATTTTTTAATTTACTTATTCACCTTTTCAAATTGTAGTACGCAATAAACAAGTATTTTTATAATTTACTTATCTATAATTTACTCATATTATGAATATTTTTATTTTGGGAAAAAATGACTTAGAGAAAAAAAAAGTTTTGGGAAAAATGTACTTTGGGAATGACACTTATTTGGGAATTGGATTTTTTGGAAAAATTTCCTTTGGGCAAATTGGTTTGGGAAAAGTGACCCCCTACCTTCACATTATAGATGTAGGAAAATATGTAAAAATTTCAATAGAACAAAAGACGGAGATTTTATGCTCTAATTTTTCAAATCTATTCTAAATTTTAAAAATGTCGTTTCAGGAAATCAGGAAAATGTTGCTTTTTATTTTACAAAGTATAGTTTTTGATTATATAAATATAATCAGTTACAATAAATTATTAAAATGAATTTTACTCTCTGAATTCAAAGTAGTAAAATTTCTTCTTTTTCTTCTTCTTCTTCCTTTTCTTCTTCATCTTCATCTTCATCTTTATCTTCATCTTCATCATCATCTTCATCTTAAATCATCTTCATCTTTTTCTTAACTGTGACACGATCTGAAGAAAGGGACCTTACAAGCATTTGAAATTAGGTTATGTTTGCTGACAGTTCTAACTTAATAATGCTTTCCTTTTAATTATTTGCAGAAAAAAACAGTTCTTCTCGACAGTATACAAAAAAGTTATTCAAGAAAAACTTTTTTTTGTTGCAAATCATTAAAAAGAAAGCATTAATTAAGTTAAAACTGTCAGCAAACATAACCTAATTCCAAATGCTTGTAAGGTCCCTTTCTTCAGATCGCGTCACATTTTTATTAATTTAAAAAAAAAACTTTCTTTAACTATTCTGGTTTCATTCAAGATCAATCTTTTTTTATAAAGATTCTTCTGATTCAAAAAACTTTCTTTGATTTGGACGATCTATCTTTAAAATATATCAAGTTTGCATTGTTAGAACAATTAATTTACAGACAGAAAAAAGAAATCCTTAAACCAGTTAATCATAAAATTAGTTAATTTTGTTTAATTTAATTAGTTAATTTTGTTTAATTTAATTAGTTAATTTTGTTTAATTTAATGTTTAATTTAATTAGTTAATTTTGTTTAATTTAATTAGTTAATTTTGTTTAATTTAATTAGTTAATTTTGTTTAATTTAATTAGTTAATTTTTCTTTATAAAACAAGACTACTTAGTTAATTTTTGGTCTTAAAATCAGTCCAAATTGACTCTTACGTGAATAGTTCCAGCCAAAAATGGGCTGAAAACAATACTTTTTTTCAGCAATGCATATTTTTACAGTCAACAATGTAGTTTAAAAAAAGTTCTATAGTAAAAAAATAAGAAATTAATGTTTAAATTACGAAATCATGCAACGCTATTAAATTTAACCATTTACTTGTCTATTATCAAATAAATATTTATTTGAACCAAGAAATTATTATTTGAATCAAATAAATGGCATTTGAATCAATTATTTCTGTATTTGAATCAACTATTGTTTATTAGACTCAAATAATAATTACTTGATTCAAATAAATATTTATTTGATAATAGACAAGTAAATGGTTATTTGAATCAAATACATTTTTTTTTCAGTGTACACTCAGATGAAAGAGATTCAGCAAAATTCTTGGATTTAATTAAGATTTTTTCTAAAACGGAGTCACAAGATTATAAATAATAAATAAATATTTCACAGATCCCCTAACACTATTTTTAAATATTTTATTTAAAAATATATTTTATTTTAATTTTATTTTATGTTATTTTAAATATTTTATTTTAAATTTATTTTAAGTTATTTTAAATATTCTATTTAATAATAGTGTTAGGGGATCTGATTCACTTTGAAAATAATTTTTATGATTTGACAAAATATCTTTGCCATTTCTGGAAAAATATCAAGATGAATAATTTACGAGAAAAGCGCGGAGGTAGTAAATTGATTTGTGAGGTCATTAAGTTAATTATAAGTTGCAGAAGTACTTGATCACTGATTAAAACACTTATTGGACTATTATAAAATACAAGTTGTTGATAAATATCTCTTAAAAGGTTCCTTTGTAATTATTTCTCAGCACAAGGATATCTTAATTTCAATCAAATTATAAATAATCAATTATTATGAATATAATAAAAGTATATATGTATACGTGTACACGTATGCTAATAAAAAACTTTAATTTTTGAGCACTTTTTGCAGACAACAATTACTCATTTATACATATTATATAATTCACTATAGTTATAAATGATAAATAAATATATTACAATTGTTAAACTTTAAACATAAAAAATTTTTGCCAGATAGATATAGATTGTATGTTAAGTAAGTCTATCGCGATAAATTTTCAGTAAAATTGCGCAAGTTTGTTTTAAAAGTTTTAAAAGTTTTTTCAAAATTTGGAAAAATTAAATGTGAATTGAGCAAATCTTGATATGCAAACTTAGGGCAAGTTTACCATGCTGTTTATAGATTTGTTGATGTAAATTGATCACAAAAGTGTATAAATTAGAAATTTAAAAAGATTCATTTTATCCATATATTATGAAGGTACCAGAAGGTCAATCGACTTTCAAGTATAATTAACTTTTCTGATGTCACAAAATAATTTATGTGATCATTTCCTGATTTGAAAATAGATGAAAATGTATAATACACAATTTGTGAATAAAATTAAATAACAGTCAATTTGAAAAAAGATCAAATCATTAAAAAGAATAAATTTACATATTTAATTAATTTTAAAAGAACAGAGGCTATAAAATTATTTTTGTGGTTCCTAATTAAAACATCCTTGAACTTTTTATGAGAAGTACGATTCCAACACATTAAACGATCAAAATATAGGCAATTTTTTACCTTCTTTTACACTAAAACATTATTTCAGGGAATTCACAATTTTTTTTAACTTTAAAATATTGGTTAAAATACCGATTATGAAAAACTTAAAAACAAACGCTATACAGTATATTTAGTGTATTTAAAATTTTATGAACTATAAAGAAAGAAGATCGACAGGTACTGAAAGATAAACTATATTTATTTACTCGCATATTGAGTAGTTATTATAATTGGTAAATTCTTTCAGTTTTTTCATAATTGTTTCAAATATGGGTGCGCTTTTGTTTTTAAACACACATGTCTTCTTTTCTTTGCCTATAGGCGAAAGAATAAAAAATGCCTCTTTTGGTATTTACATATACTGAAATTTCGTCATGCAGATGTTGAGCAAAATTTTATGGGTGGGAAACAAAAAGATTGAAGCACTAAAATCCTCGTTTCAGTTGCTCAAGAGAATTTTATTCAGCAAAAGACAATCTTTTAATTATCTTTTATAATTAAGTTTTCTCTTAATTTGAAACAGTGAAATTTCACAGATTTCAATTATAAATTTGAATCAGTTATAAGTAGTTCATCGATTCATTCAGTGCAAATCCCACTGAAAATCAATTATAATTTCCTGATTCTCAGTGCGGATTTTTCACTAATTTTCTTTGATTATTTTTTAAACTATAAGTTGATTCACTATAATTAAATCAGTGAAATGTCATCCGTGAGTTTATCATGAAATATCACCCATGATTTTTTCACTAATTGAATTAGTGACAGACTTCTATAGCTAATTTGCCAGTGAAACACGGAGCTATATTAAGAGAGATATTTATCTTCTTTTGTTAATTTTGTCTGACAATTGCAATTTCAAAATTTAATTCTCCTTGCATAATATGCTCGAAAACTAGTTTTAGATGTAGTTTAGATTTGGAAATTATAGTTTCCATAATCATGCTTTATAATAATTCAAATCCGGAAATCAATAAAAGTGAAAATAAGAATTTGTAAAGTAAATGAATTTTTAGAAAGTTTTGAAGGTTCATGAAAGCTAAAATTCATGAAACCAAATGTCTTCAATAAAGCGTTAGATTATGAATTAATAATTTGATTTTATAGTTTTTTATTTTTATTTTAATTTAATTTCTGCAAACTATTGTCAATTTACTCGAATATTCCTTTTTCACTTTCAGGTACCAAAAAGTATATTTTTGTACAATTCTTTGAACAGGAAAAAATTCATATTGTCCAAAATTCGAGAATTTGAATGCGGCTCTTTTCGTACATGAAAATTATTATTCTTTTTTTTTGTCATCATTCTTTTTTTTGTCATCATTCTTTTTTTTGTCATCATCATTTTTTTTTTAAATTCCATGGTCGTGCGTGGATTATGATTTCAAAAAATACATTGACAAATCACATAATTTTCAGATTTTCTTGAAAAAATTACAGTTTCATTCTGATTAATGATGCAGCTTATGTTCTTTCCAAAAAGGCGGCCAAGGAAACGATATTTTTTCGAAAGAATTATCAACATAGAAAGAATTATATAAGAATAAATATGAAAAATAAAAATATGCAGTATAAAAAAAATACATAAAAATGAAATGTAAAATAAATGAAACGGATTATCTGTGAATGTTGTGTTAGAAACAAGTCAACTTTTTTTTAAAGAAAGTCATGAAGAGAAGAGAGTCATTTGTTAAATCCTCTTAAGAGAGAATTACAGTAATTTTATCAACAAGCGTATAATAATATAGTATAGAAAAATGTCCATAAGACGTTCTAAAATTTAAAACTAGAAGTATAGGTGAACATGTGCATTGTAATATATGTGGCGAATCTCAAACTGTATCTCTTATACATACATGGCAATATTTCACAAAGCAATCGCGTGATATGGCATCACTATTGAAATTAATGTACAGAGAAAGAGGAATTTAGAACTTCATCAACAGTTTGTAAATTCGCTTATTACATTCATTCTTATTAATCAATTCTTGCATAACACTCTCTCGCATATGTACTCAGATTAATAAATAGATTAAGTTTTTTGACGATGATTATTTCTGACAGACCTATCAATAAGTTATTTATTATTATTGTATTCAACATAATTTTCTGTTATTTGTGGTATTTCTAAAATGAAACCTATGAACTCAGAATTATTACCAATTTATTGAATCAATAGTATAAAGATATTTTTCATCACTCTGATCACTACGTCTAACAAAATATAACCAAAAAAAAACTATATATTGTCCGAAACAAAAAAATTATAGAAATTTCAAGATTTTTACAGTTTCGTAAAAATCTTGACGTAAAAAAAATTATTAAATTAATTATTAAATTGTTGTACTGTAATTTTATAATTGTACTTTTATCTAACTATTTTTTTGTCGTATTTTTTGTCAATAAAATGGAAAACAATTTCGATTTTTCAAAAATAGTTTAAATCAATTCCATGAAACAAGAATTAAAATATATTTACCATTTATTCTTGTTTTGTAAATATTTCCGATTAATGACAAGAATTTTAATTTTTGGATTTTACCATAACTTTATCAATTAGCAATTTTTTATTGTTGGTCTTTTAAAATCAATATTTCTCTTTAAGTGAGCAAAGATGTTCATAATGAACATACTTTTTTAATAGTTTATTATTATTAATATTATTTAATTACTATTAATAATAAAAAAGCATTTTCAGGGGCAAGAGGCATGAGTGCAAGTCTGGTTGCCTAACGTGTAATGTATTTATATGGTTTTTATATGTCAGCTGCAGTAATTAATAATATATTATAATTATTTGCTGCCTGTTAATGAAAATTTTAACAATAAATATCATGAACATGAAGTAGTGATTAAATGTGATAGTAAATACTGATTTCTTATTAAGACTTTTTGTAAGGAAGCATTTATTTGAAAGTTTGGATTTAAACTTAAAGGCAGCGCCCCTAACGTTAAAAATTGGAAGCTCTCTCTCTCTCTCTCTCAAATTAGAAATTTGCACATTTCTAAACAAATCAATTAAATCCAATCATTGTTACATTGGAAATTGTTTTCTAATTTTACAATTCAATATTGAAAAATTGCAAAACATAAGCAAAGATATGTAAATGTGTACTTATTTAATACAAAAAAGTCAAATAAAACTTGTAAAAGTTATCAACAGTAGATCACTATGTTGCGCGCGAAAATGTAACTTTCTTCTAAAGGAATAAATACTGTTTCTATTAGATTTACCACTTTTAAATAAGTAAATAATAAATTTAGAAAAACTACAGTTGTTTAACTATTGAATAATAAAGAAATAACTTTCGAAAGAAAAAGCCTTCTGAAATTTTATTATTACTTTATGGAGCCGCTGGCAGTGATGATCTACACTTTTGAACTTTTGATAAAGAAGAGAAGCAACATGGCGGCACTGTATGCATATATATAGAAAAATAAAACCAGTCTACCTTCTTTATTCTTTGCGATCATTGACATTTAGTGAATGAATGGCCGCCTTTTCCAGTTCGTGCACCCTGTTTTCATAATTAGTTTTACTCAGTTCAACAGTTCGTGTTCGAGGTGTAAAATAACTGATTTTATTTGGTGAGTCATCGCAGCTAATCATCTTCTTTCAATTTGCAAAGCTTCATCATGACAGTTTGAACGTCATTCAGATGTTTCTTCTGGGAACGTGCTCTTCAGCTTACGGCCGGTGACTTATTTCTCTCCAATACAAAATTTTACCTTTTTTATTCATCTCAAATACCCAAGAAATAAGTCCAACCCAACATTAATTTCTTGTAGATGCTTAATTTCAACTGCAGTGTGATTGCTCCAAAATAATTTACTATAATCTCAAGTCATCATCAATACCGTAAGGACGTCAGTAAAGTGAGACAGTAACATCGAAACACATGAATATAGTGAGCATCTGTCTCACAACTGACTGGTACGGCCTTAATGTATACCTGAGATTATGGCACACTTTCTTCCCACGTCTTTTTTTTGTTACTAAAAATGTTCTCTTAATTTTCATCACAGTACTACAAACTTTATTATAATAACTAGGCATTATTACAGTAACTAAGAGAAGCTTTATTTGAATCAGAAAGTGTCATCTCCAGTCAGTGACGTTTTCAGCCCTTCTACTTTGTGTTTCTTAGCCCATTTAATTTTAGAAACCAATTACAATTCAAGTTTCAATTCACGAGCCACCAAACACGTCGCTTTATTTATATAATTTGTCACTTTTAGTGTTTAGACAGCTTTGTTTTATATAAATAACATTTTACAATTTTAATTTTAACCTAGAGATACAAATTTTTATTTACAGTGTCCAAACAAAACGTTTAAAGAAATTACAGTTATTTTAAACAATCAAGTCTCTGATGTTGTTCATGAGAACTAAATAACATCTGATTTTTGTTTGCAAACGAGTTATTATTGTAATATAAACAAAGCCATAAATATTTTATTTCGCTGCCTCATGGAAGAATTTTTTCACTATTTTAACAAATATTTGTTTTTAAATATTTATTTATATTCTATTTTAACAAAATAACTTTTATTCAAAGTTGTTTACAAGAAATTTTAGATACTCATTTAGATAAGAATGTACTGTTGGATTTACTAATAAATAAAAATTAATAAATGTAGTTTCATATTTCATTCAAGAGATGCTTTTCGTAACTATCATATGTAAGAATGATAAAGTGGAAAATTACTCGATTTTACTATTTTTAAATGGTCATTGTGCTTAGTAATGAATATTTATAAATCTACTTGTTTTAAGTATTAAAATAACTTCAGTAGTAATTCAAGAAAATACAATGAACATAAACAATTACTACGGAAAATTATTTATCACTTTTTAAAATTCGCATGTCAAGTTTTCTTTAGAAATCATTAACAAATATCTTTGTAATATAATAGCGTTTCAGCAAGATAATCTTAGACTCCATTCTTGATCTCTTATTTCGTGGTCAAATAAATGATACGTTTGCCACTTGATTCACTTGATAACCTACGACATACAAATCCTAATGTCTTATTTATTACAAAACTGTTACAGAAGGCAATAGATAATCCTACTCATTGTGATAAAAATAATTCGCTTATCAATCTGAATTACATTCATCAAATTATTGTAATTACAATAGACGTTATCAAATTTTGAAATTTTCGCAGAAATTTCGCATTGAAATTCTCGCAGAACAGTTTTCAAAATCCATTGTGTGAGTTTTAAAGCTTACGAGTGACTAACGTCTTTTTTTTTATTTTGAATTTCAGCACTGTTGGACGATTAATAGTCAACAGAAGCAAAATCTAATTGAAATCGAGCACGGACGGAAAAATGTTTCGTGCTGAGAGAAACAACGGCGACGAGGACGCGGTGATGAGTCTTGTAGGTGTAGAAGAAAGAGTAGCAATTCTTGATGCAGGTGCTCAGTATGGAAAAGTAATAGATCGTAAAGTACGCGAACTTAATGTTCACAGTGAAATTTTACCTTTGGACACACCTGCATTCACACTGAAGGAAAAAGGCTACAAGTAACAACAAATTTTTATTTTAATTTTTCATCTCACTTTCACTTTTTATAAATAAAGAATAAACAATAAACAGGGTTGCCACAGATCTTGGAAAACCTGCAAAAGGATCTGAAAGAGTGCGGATTCGTTTACCCTTTGAAATAGTAAGAAATTTGACTATTAATTAGTAGAAAACTACTAATTTGTAGTAGAAAATTACTAATTTAAAATAGTAAGTAAAATAATTTTCTACTACCTATTAGTAATTTTCTACTACCAATTAGTAATTTTCTACTACCAATTAATAATTTTCTACTACCAACTACTAATTTTCTACTACCAATTAGTAATTTTCTACTATCAATTAGTAGTTTTCTACTAATTAATAGTCAAATTGTTTACTATTTCAAAGGGTAAACGAATCCGCACTATTTTAAGAGTAAAAAAACTACTAATTCAGATTTAGAGAGCTGGAACTAGTAATTTGAAAACTTCTAGAATTTTTTCTCGAGGGGTCGTCAACACCTAATTAAGCCTGTACGAAGAACATATTCTCAAAGAATATCATGGGAATATTTAAGAATATTTGAGAATACTTAGGAATATGGTATATTTTAAACATAACGAAATTTTCGAAAATATTATTGAATACAATGTTTTTCTATTCCATAACTAATTAAAATATAAAAACTATGTGAAAAATATTGAGTTTATTACAGAGTACTCCAGAATATTGAAGAATATTTAAGAATATTTATGAATATTAAAGAATATTGAAGAATATTTATGAATATTGAAGAATATTGAAGAATATTGAAGAATATTGAAGAATATTGAAGAATATTGAAGAATATATTGAAGAATATTGAAGAATACTTATGACTAATGCTGAATTTCTTTATATATTCTGTAATATTATTTGGAAAAATTTTCCGAGTACTGAGAATATTGAATATGGCAATATCTACAGAATATATGAGAATATCTGTCAAGTGTACGAAGAATACTTTAGTTGATGACCCCTCGTTTTTTCTTTATAAATTGAAATTTCTAAAAACTGGGAAATAGTTTCCAGTGAATCATCTGTATCCGTGAATAAGAAGTAATAAGTAAAAAATTAAGAATTAATAGAAAAAGAAGCAAATTCGACTAGAAAATCAAAAAGAAATGAATAATATTGAAAATCAGATTCAAGGACTCGTTAAAGATCAGAAAGTTTAATTCTTTTGAGAGTATTAGTACAGTATAAAGTTTCGTCTGAATTTTTCGTAAATTATTAGAATTATAAGCATTCTTTGCGAAACTTAATAAATGCTACCAAGTTAAAGAATTTTAGAATTGAATAAGAAAAGAATTTAAATAATAATTTAGAATTGTTTGCTCATATTATTTAAAATTGCAACTCATCCTGCTACTAAATTGATTGTTATTATATCACAATCAATATGTGTTTTATATCACAATATATGTGTTTTAATATCGTTAAGATATTAAAACAATAATACCAAAAACTTGTTAAAATTTTTCTGTTTTTGTCTAGAATTTCATTTTGATCAAAAAAAGCCTCGAATTTTACTTTTTACAATTTGTGGCAACCCTTATAAATCAATTATTCTTTTTTTTTATACAATGTTAATTAAAAAATTATTTAAATTATTTTCAAAAATTATTTTCAGAGCCATTATAATTTCGGGAGGACCCAGTTCAGTTTACGCAGAAGATGCCCCTCGATATGATGCAGATATTTTTCGAATAGGGATTCCTGTGTTAGGGATTTGTTATGGCATGCAAATGATGAATAAAGAATTTGGCGGTACTGTTATTAGAAAGGAAGGCCGAGAGGATGGTCAATTTTCTATTGAAGTTGACTCCAAGTGCCTTCTTTTTAAGTAAGTTCTTATTTTAAAATAAAATGGTGCGTATTTTTGTTTCAACTTAATATAATGTTCTTTAAGGTCTTAAATTAATTTGACGTCTTTAATTTATTTTTAATGTTTGGATAATACTTTGAAACCGCAACACATTAATAAGAAGTGGATAATACTTTTAAATCGCAACACATTAATAATAAGTATTTTAGAGTAACAATAATGTAGAGATACTGTTTGTAAATTTAATATTAAAATTGAAATTGTTTTTTCAGGACCTTGTTAAAAGATCAGGTAGTACTTCTAACGCATGGAGATAGTATTGATAGGGTAGCTGAAAATTTCCGCATTACTGCTAAGTCGGCCAATTTTGTAGCAGGAATAGCAAGTGATAAAATGAATTTGTACGGTGTGCAATTTCATCCTGAGGTTGATCTCACAGTTAATGGAAAAGTGATGCTGCATAATTTTCTATTTGATGTTGCTGGACTTACAGGAAACTTCACATTGCGGGGAAGAGAAACAGAGTGTATTCAATACATTAAAGAAACTGTCGGCAATAATAAAGTTTTGGTAAATTTCAATTTATATTTCATAAATGTTTCTTGATTATTAAATCAAGAATATTTGCTAAACATTTCGTCGTTGATAATACAAAATTGCATATAAAACCACTTATTAATCAACGCCAAAAATGGTTCAACTCCAAAAATGGTTCAACAACATTTTTAATAAGTACTATTAAAAATTGCGATTTATTCGCTATTTTGTGATTGCAAGGGCGATTTAAATTAAATTTAAATTAAATTAAAATTGTTAAATTGAAATTTTACTGATTTAAATTTGAACTGTTTTAGCTATTAGTAAGTGGAGGTGTAGACTCGACAGTGTGTGCTTCTTTGTTACGGAAAGCTTTGAACGAAAAGCAAGTGATCGCTCTGCATATTAATAATGGATTTATGCGCAAAAATGAAACACCGCTCGTCAGGCAGAGTTTAGCTCAAATTGGTATTAAACTAAAAGTAGTGAATGCCGCGCACAATTTCATGGAAGGGTCAACGACAGTACCCTCAGAAAATGTTCCTGTAATGGCCAATACTAATACTATAAATAATAAAGGAATCACCGCAACTGGAATTGGTCCACCATTTAGAATGACCAAAATGTTGTGCCAGACAACGAATCCAGAAGAAAAACGTAAAATTATAGGTGATGTTTTTGTACGAATAGCTAACGATGTTATGGCGGAAATGGGTTTGAAGCCTGAAGAAGTCTTTCTTGGCCAGGGAACACTTAGGCCTGATCTAATAGAAAGTGCCAGTGCATTAGCCAGTGGTGAGTTCAATTCTTAATATTTAACAATTTTATATAACAATTTATAATATATTTATTTGACAATATATATATTTAATATATTTTTTTAGTTCTTTTAAAGTTTTATTTTTTGTTCTATTTTTTTTGAAAGAATTTGTTTCATATTTTTGATTCATTTTTAAACCTTTATAAGTAAAGCAGTATATTTTTATGTAAATACTTTGTTTCATATTTTTAATTCATTTTTAAACCTTTATAGGTAAAGCAGACGCAATAAAAACGCATCACAACGATAGTGAATTAGTGAGAGCTTTAAGGACGCAAGGTCGAGTAGTCGAACCTTTAAAAGACTTTCATAAGGATGAAGTAAGAGAGCTGGGACTCAATCTAGGATTACCTGGATTGTTAGTTTCTCGTCATCCTTTCCCAGGTCCTGGGCTTGCTATTCGGATTTTATGTGCTGACGAACCCTTTATGGATAAAGATTTTTCTGAGACACAAGTAAATATCTTCAATTCTAAACAATAAACTACTCTTTATTTTAAGTTTTCAATTTTATCTAAATGAAATAAATAATTTATCAATTTTATCTAAATGAAATAAATAATTTATCAATTTTATCTAAATGAAATATATAATTTATCAATTTTATCTAAATGAAATATATAATTTATCAATTTTATCTAAATCAGGGTGTCCACAGTTTCTTGAAAAAAAATTCAAGTACTTTTCAAGGTTTTCAAGGCATAAAATAATTTTTTCAAGGTTTTTAATAGCTAATACAGGGTTTCTACAAATTTTTCATCACAAAATTTCATGAGGTTTCCATGATTTCCATGAGAAAGATAGACAAATTTCCATGATATTTTTCAATATATTAT
>WNHD01010652.1:0-13954 GCA_011057455.1 Ganaspis sp. Gsp50 | reverse complement strand
AGTACAATAACACTTGCTAAAAATTAGACCTCACGCAATGGTAGTCTTTGGAAAAATCAATAAACTTCGTGCCGTGCGGAGATGTAATTTGCACTCATTCAAATTCCTCCAGAGTGTTTAAGAAAAATGGATAGTCGTAAAAAACTACCCTTACATTTATATATAGTCATTTATATATTTACAAACGCATTTTACACATTATTTCGCATTATTTACACGCATTTATATATACAAACAATTCTCATGTTTATCTCCTTTCTTCAAAAATTTCTTCAAAAAATTGACAAATACAATAAATTATTAGATGATAAAAAGTAAATCGCATCATTAACAATTATGGAAGGATTTAATTCTCATTTATAATAAATTATTAGATGATAAAAAGTAAATCGCATCATTAACAATTATGGAAGGATTTAATTCTCATTTATTATAAGTTATTATATAAGTTATATTATATAAGTTATCTTATATTATAAGTTATCTTTAAAAAAAATTAGCTTAAAAATTAGTTAAATGTAACCAATTTCTACGGCGTTTGTGTAATTTTGGAAAATTGTCAGAAATGCTTCGAGGAAGCAATTATTAATTAATATTATTAATTAATATAGACATTAGAAATTATTAATTAATTTAAATACATGACATTATGTGTAAGATAAATTTGTGTGAATGGTTTAATTCATCAAAGAGTGCCTGATTAATTTGTTTAATCACTTTAATTGGTAGTTTGTTTGTTAGTAGATCAAGGTTTATTTTGAAGCACGTCACAGTCAGATGAAGCTAATATTAATTGAAGTTCACTGTCACGCACGTTTGATTGACAAATCTCATTAGAAATTGGTACAATACGCTAGCAGGAAGCTAACTAAATTCGGCTGCGGCTTCCTTGTAGAAAGGATTATCCTATGCGGACATATTAATGCATTTATACGAACACAATTAGTTTTGCGGCTACTTCAAAACTGAAACAGTAAAAGCTCTCTGTAAAGGATGTCACATGTGATGAAAAGGGGAGACAACGCGAATTATTGAAACGTCAAAAAGGGAAACATTGTAGCCAACGTGGATTAAAATCCCATTTCATGTGATACTTGATCATCACAAATGTCCATTAATTTCAAAATTCGCAGTTGATGATTTCCTTACTATTAATTATTATTTACTGTAATTTGTAATTGAGATATTGTTTTACAATCTCAGTATCAAATTACTTTGTAAAATTCAGTTGATTTTTGTAAAAGTATTATGTTATTTTTGCAAATTAGTATATTGTGTGACAAGGGAAGAAATACTTTTGCTTTCTCATAGAGCTTATTTCTTTGTTTACTAATTTCTGTATTACTTAAAAGTAATATAAAAGTTTATATTACACAATATAAATATATAAATATTATTATTATTATTATTATTATAAATATTATAAATATTGAACTAAGATCGCTATATTCGTCGGTCACATATATAAATATTAATTATTATTATAATAAAATATTATTATTTTACACAATTTATTTAAAATTATCAAATTGGTATGAAAAATATCAAATTGATGAAGATTTTGTGATCAATTTGGTACTTTTTGGTATCAAGTACTTTCTAAAAAACTGTGTTATTATTTTGTTTGTATTTTTTGTTGCTTTAGTCATTGCATTTGAATCTTATTTCTCTTTTTCTTTTAAATTACTCTTTGATTGGTTTCAATGTCCTCCTACATTAATTTATGGCATTGAAAAGATTATTACAAGCTAAGATTCAAAGCTCTGAGTTGCTGAGTTCTGTAAGGACTTGGGCAAACTTTGCAAGTCCATGATTATGAGGCATTGATTTGTTGCCTTATTGATTTGCTCGAAACTTGGTTGCTTTCAATAAATATTGGCTCTGACCAGTTACCGCTCTCGACCAATGAATACACAACAATCGCTATACCAATCCATTCGTGCCTCTCTCACATTGCAAATCGTGCGGACAGTTTCAAACTTTCTACAGGCAGCGTCACATAATATATACCTCCAATAGAGATGTATTTCTCTATACGTAGTTTCAAATTATACAAAACTTTAAAAGCCAACATTCCCGCAACTTTAATTTCAATATTTTAGCCGTAATGTTAAATTATGCAACGAATAATCATAAATCCAGGAATAAAATAAACAAGGCTTTCCTATGAGGAAGCAAAAATAAATTAAAAAAACGTCTTCACTATTTATCCATATGTAAATAATGGTTAATAAGAATTTATCAACAAATAGTAAAAGAAACAAAGTAAAATACATAAAAATCTATTAAAAGTAAGAAAAGTCGATTCACAAGATTTTATTACTAAAAATTGATTAACCAAAGTTCATTAATTCAAATTTACCAGTAAATTACTAAATTAATTCACAGTGTTCCGTGAGGATCAAATTGATCCAGAAAAGCGAATCAAAACGTTGCAAATCAACATTTTGATTTTGCTTTTAAATATTATTATAATATTATTATAATATTTATGCAATATTCATATCATATTTACATATACACTTTTTTTAAATCCGCAACACAGTGTTCCTTGAGGATCAAATTGATCCAGAAAAGCGAATCAAAACGTTGCAAATCAACATTTTTATTCGCTTTTCTGGATCAATTTGATCCTCACGGAACATTGTGTTGCGGATTTAAAAAAAGTGTATATATAAATATGGTATGAATATTGCATAAATATTGTTCTTATAAATATTTTATGTATAAATATTGTGATAATAAATATTATACAGTTGTGTATAATATAATCAGCAAATGTACTTTATTACATGAATGTTGAGTATTTAGAGACGAATGCGACTAATTTTGGAAGTTGGTAATATGTTGCGGGAACTGTAAACTAAATTGAAAATCCCTAAGGTTGTTTTTGGCGTATTGGATTTACGGTAGTGGAGAAGTTTCACATGCATGACGTGCGCTTAAAATGTGCGCATACCATTTAGACACGCGAAGCTTTAATTGGCGTGATGTGGGCTTGGTAACGTTAATAATTTCACCTAGCTGGTCGTCAGCACATTAGTGTGCATCGGGATGTCGGATGTCCGGACATCACGTAGACGTGCGTCGGACGTCACGTCGACGTGATTCTCTCGGTGCGTGTTCCAGGGACGTTTTACGATTAGACACCGCAAAATTTCACACCGGAGACGCTCATCTCTCTTGATTAGACGATAAGCCTCAAATTCTCATTATACAGGCTACAGGTCGACGTGCTTTCTTAAAATTTGTATAATACAGAAAGTATCTAATGCAAAGCAAGCAGTTTGTATTAGAGACTAGCTATATTTAATGCAAAGTAAGCATTTTTTTGGACACCAACTATATATAAAATAATCAATTTATGGATAAAAAAAACAAATATGCAAGATACTATTTCAGAACTTATTAAGTAAACGATTAAACTTTGTATACGTACGTTATCACAGTTTACTTAAAAGTATCAAATTGGTATCAAAAATATCAAATTGATCAAGATTTTGTGATCAATTTGATACTTTCAAGAAAACTGTGATTGTAATTTAATCGCTGTGACAAAATAAATGAGGAACTTCAAAATTAGTTGTTATATTAATAATAACTGTTGTTATATTAATAATAACTGTTGTTATAATTATTAATAATAACTGTTGTTATTAATAATAACTGTTGTTATTAATAAAGTACCAAAGTAAATTAATGCTTTTATGAATTCATAATTTATATATAAATGAATTTCTATTTCTCATGAGTTAATAAATTTATATATTGACATTCTTTAATTAATACATTTTTTGTATATCAAACATAAAAAAGTAGTTCAGTAGTAAGAATGAAATCATTTTAAGTGAAAAAGAGTATACATGGCGAAAAATTATTTATTTAAAACATTCATTCAATAGAGAAAGGTAAATCACAAGTTAAAATATTGTTCGTAAGTTTAAAGTCGCTTTCAATTAAAGTTAGAATATTGTTCGCAAGTTTAAAGTCGCTTTTAATTAAAACGGTGGTCTCTATTTGTTCAAATGTTCTTAAGTAGAAAAGGTCACTTATAGTCAGACAGTATTAATAAATAATTTCGCAAGTGGTAACGGATATTCTTTATCATACATTGTCTTTTATTGGATATTTCTTTTTAAAGAAGAAACACTTTGCATTGAGTTTGTCTGTTTTAAGTTTGTTGAATTATATAGCAAGTAGAAAAAGTTTTCCATAATCAGACATTTTTACGAGGAAGAGCTCGTTTCTCTGAAAAAAATGTAGTTCATTTTTCTAATGGAAGTTTTTAAATTTTATACTATTTTATATATTACGCAAGATTTTTTTATCCAAAGATCGAAATTTCCGTTACTATGCAGAATAAACGTAAATTTTATAAATTCAAATCCATTTCGATCTTTCTGCATTCGAATTCAAGACGCGTCCATTTTCAAATTGCTTTTAAAATTCCACTCAAAATTCCCCATTTAAATTACAGAATTTTCGTGGAAAAGCACCAGTTGAAGGGAGGTTTATCGGGAAATGTGTATATAAAGTTAAATAAATTCAAATGAAATGTTGTTGTAACTTACCAATAACAAAGGGAGGCCGAGACCCGAGGCATAAGAAATTCTGGAACAGAAAAGCAGAAAGTTTATGAAAAAGCTGGCAGGACCCCAAGAATAGTTAATCTTCCGTGAAGGAAACATTCGTTTCAACCCCTCGACTTGAAACTCGATGCTACCCTCCTTCACCACCTAAATCCTCGTCTCATCTCTCTTCCTGGTAAAATATATATGTATACATATATAGCAAAGTATGGTAAAGTTTCCACCTAGGATCTCGACCCTGGGCTCGTGTCATTTCCTATTGGCCAACGAATGGTCGCCGGTTTGCCTCCCAAATACAATATTGATGAAAATGTGATAAAGAGCTTCCAACACGTGTGAGGAAGTAAACACATCAAAAATTCCCTGACGTATGTGACTTTTTGCAAATTCGCTTCCCGAGACTGAAAAAGTTTTAAACTGATTTCAGCTTCTGAAGAATTGCAGATCAAAACTTCCAGGTTTTGAATTTATGGAAATTATGATCAAAACTTATGTATACTACTGACAATATAATTTAATATGGAGGGATTTTTAATTTTTGAAGAGAATTTAGTCTAGGATCAAGAAGAAAGTAGTTAGCATTAACATTCAGAGTGAGATTATATTTCTGATTTTACGCAAAGAATCGTGAAATTAAAAAAGAAATATAAGATCTCTTACAATTCGTTCCATGTATATATTCGGAAACGATATTTGCATTTTCTTGCTTCTGGTTTCACGATCTTCTCTATAGGGACGGAAACATTGTTTTCTATTGCAAAAAAACCATTAATTATTTTTAAATAAAATAATAATAAAAATTAAAATAAAAAAATAAAATAAAAAAAATAATAATAATTTATTATTATTATTATTAATAAATTATTGAATTATTATTAAATTAAATTATTAAATATATTAGTATCTTATTTTGATTTAAATTTATGAAAAAATAGAAATGAAATAAACAAAATTTTTATAAACACAAGAAAAAGGTTAAAGATATTGGGAAAGTTTCCTCATGCAGTTTGTTTATTTTCCGAAATGTTTAGAAATGTATTAAAGTATTATTCCAAACAGATTTAAGAAAGTTTTCGTTCTGTGGTAAAGCCCACCGGAAGGGTAGCAAAGAAAACTTAACGGAAGCTGTTAGGGATGAAAACTAAGAGAAAGTACAAGACGCGGCAATTACAGAGATCAAATTTGCATAAAAATGAAAAAGTTCCTTTTTTCAAGCTCGGTGCGCCACTCGTGATTCGTAATTCTAGAGGTACGATCGAGCGGTGGCATATTTGAATATGAAGCATCCACAAATTTTCAGCGAGACAAGCCATTTTCCTTTGAACTTTTCGCTTTATCCGTTTTTTACAACCATGCACCGACCTAAAAGGGTCCTTTACTACATGTCGATTAAATATTTAAATAATAGTTGCAAATTTCCTTTCACAAACTTGTTTTATAGTAGAGCATTATTCCAGTTTAGTGATTCTCTTTTAGCATGCCTTTAATACTCGTCATTGCATTAATACATAAAATTAATTAAATGGAGTCGAAAAGAATTCGAGCTGATCAATAGGCAATTTGAACTTGATTTTAAATTACGAAATTGACGTTTTGATAGATTTAAGAGAGCCTGATTGTAATTAAAAACATTGCATTAATTAAAAACATTGCATTAATTAAAAAACATTGCATTAATTAAAAAACATTGCATTAATTAAAAAACATTACATTAATTAAAAAACGTTAAATGTCAGAAATCGCATAAAAATTAATACATTTTATGTCAAGATGATTTTATCACTCAGTAGTTGATTAAAAAATATCAGAATTTAACGATCACTCCGAGTCAGGAAAATAAAATAATACAAATAAAATTAATGCATTTTCCCTATAAGGATGTAAACTATTTTCTATAAGTTAAAAATGGAGTTAAAAGTTTTTAAATTCTATAAAAATTTAATTATACGATTATTCAAGTTCAAGAAAGTTTTGTTTATATATGTAGAGCGAAATGGGTAATGTACAGTAAATTTTGAGATAATTGCCAAGAGTGGCTTTTATTTTCCGTGCAAATGTGAGTTAGTGAAGCATACGTCACGTGCACGTATGTGGATGTAAAATTCATCTGGAGTAGCACTCACGTATGGCAGTTTGAACAAGATTATGACAGTGATTTCAAGCCGTCGACATAGAAAGTTCCATTCAGCGTCTTGGCAATACATTACACACTTTTTCTTATTACATGTACCACACGGTACGCTTTTAAAGCATTACACAACGCAATGACACAAAGGCCTTACGCAGCACATAAACAATACATTACTATTATTGCATTGATCGGAGGCAGGGGAAATGAGATGGATTTGGAATCGCATTTGAATTTTGAAGGTATCCTTTTAAAGTTAGAGCGACGTTTAAAATATTTCGACCTGCATTAATGTCCCTCTCCCAGGTGACATGACAGTCTGGACAGACTGCATACCTGTTGGGCGATTTGGAGACATTCATTTGGACAACGCAATTGCTGCACATTTGGGTGGTGTAGGCTTCGTCGACGGTGACAACTTGGAGTCTTTCTATTCCAAAAATCCGCTGACGCTCGAGAAGTCTTTTTTTGATTAGTCGCACAGGTGTTGAGACGTATCCTTTTGTCCACCCAGACATGTTCACATTGCCTAGAACGACAAAACATGGGGCCTTTTTCACATCTCCAGTGATATAATTGACTAAGCAGTCGATTTCACGCTGAGTACTGATATATTTATCCCATTTTAAACGGGCAATTGATCGCTGTGAGAAAATTGGCTGCTGATGTTTAAATGTCTCTAGGCGAAATTTGGCAATTCTTTGGTAGTCCTCAGGATTATTTAAGTCGAGATTTTTGTACACTTTTTTCTTGAGAATTTGCTGATAAAATTTTTCAGTTCCACGAGTCTTGTTCCTCAATATTTTTCGCCTTTTATACTGTCCAGTCTGCCACCTGTAACTTTTACAAGAAATGTGGATGTGCTTGTCAACGGTCTTGTCAACTTTCGATGGAATAGCAGTCTTTTCTCGCACAACTCCACCCAGAATAGCTCTTTTTCCGGGATCCAAGCCCACATATCGTTGGTAATTTCTCGGATTATTTGCAGTAGACGAAGAAGTAGAAGTTGACACTCGAGGCTGCTGTTGTTGAGGTGGAGAAACATTGAAAATTATGGAAACGTCAATTCCGTTGGTAGAAATGGTTCCTGAAAATTTCTTGTCCTTTTCCGGCTTCTCAAAAAATTCTATGTTGAAATATTCTCTCCAACGTTCCTCGTTTCTGATATATTTATCTTTATTTCTTTCTAATCTTTCTCGATTCTTTATAGAAGATTCTTTATATTTTTCATTTTCAATTTCATTTATTTTCCTTGTAATCTCTTCAATTTTTACGTTAATAGTCTCTTGTTTCTTTATTTGTGTTTTCTTTTCTTTCAATAGTTTCAACTCGTCTCTTAATTTAGATCTTGATTCTTTCAGCGTTTTCAATTCTTTATTTTGTAGAGCTCTTTGCTTCTTCTTTTCTTCTTTCATTTTTCTGTTTTCTTCTTTCAACTCTTTTTCCAAAGCAATTACCTCGGCTGGCCTTTTTTTAGAATATTTTCGTTTTTCACCGCTCTCTTTTAGTTCAGCAGCTTTAAGAGCACATTCCAATTCATCCAAGCAGGTATTAGTATAGAGCAAATGTTTTAGGCCACAGTTGAAAATGGGCACAAGAGTGAAATTCTTTATTCCTTCTTTATGAAAATGACTCTGTAGTCTCTGAAAGAAGGGAATGAATTTAAAATATTCTTTTTCGAAGTTTCGAAAATCCAATTTCTCATCATCTCTCAAAAGTTCCTTAAAAACTTGATCATCTAAAACATTAGTTTTAAACAGATTATCGACTTTCTTTTCAACTTCAGTCTTTTTCTTCCTGTACTCACTTCTAGCCTTTGATTTTTTGTTTCTGTCTTGTTTGGCTTTTTCTTTAATCTTTTCAATTTCCTCCTTCGTTTTCTTTTTCTTCTTCATCTTCTTTTTCTTCTTCTTTTCCTTATTAATTTTGTGAGAATACTGCCTACGAGAACGGGAATACAATCTTTTAATTTCGGCTACTCGACGACTTTTTTTGAGTTGTTTCTTCTCTTGCTCAGACAAATTACCTGTTAGTTTTTTCCATCTTTGTCTATTTGCTTTTCTCAACTGTCTTTTTATCAAATTATACTGTGCTTTTTTCAGGTATTTTTCTGCTTCTGCTGCTGCATCGTCTGCAGTCTTGGACTCGGTTGTTTTAAGTTGACTCAGCCGTGGTTTCTTGCCCAACAACAATTTCTTGAGTCTTGCTTTGGCATGAGTTTTGATGTTTGTAGATAAATTTGTCTCCATTAAGTTAGTCGCTTGTTTAATCAGATCCGCTCTATTTGCACAGTTGTAAAGTGGTGTGTTCTTACCTCTTAAATAAGAGAATTGTTGGAATAATAGATCCAATTCAGGATACTCTATTTCTCTGGCAATTTTATGTTCTTTAAAATAATACACAAGTTTACAAAAATCCGGTTTCACCTGTGACCACTGCTTCAAGAGCCAGGGCTCCTCTTGATTTCGTAGACAAAATTCTGCAAAATAACTCACTTCAATTAAAAGTGATGAAAGTATGTTGACGTCATCTTTTATTCTTTCAAATACTTTGTAATTTTTGCAGAATTTCAAGAGACCAGTCTTTATGACAAACTTGTCTTGTTTCACAAAAGGCTTGGAGGCAGCAGGAACTTCTTGAACTTCTTCCGAAGATTCTATTGTTAATTTGGCCTCTTCATCAACAGTTGGATCCTTGGATACGGAGGAACTAGTCGATGGTTTGGGTTCAATTTCAGCAGAAGAGTTTATCTCCAGATCTTGCACAACATCTTCAAGCGATGCTACAGAAGGCAAAGACTCGACAATACTTTTCAAATTTCCAGAACAAGAAGTGACTGACGACATTTCCTGAACAATTTGAAGATTTTTCTCGAAATTGTCCACCAACGATGAATTTATCGACGGCTGCTTCATCGACATGTCCATTGATGAACTTAATGATGATAATCCTGATGAAATATCCGTGATATTTTTACAAGTTTCAATCTTCTTTGATTCTTCTTTTACCTGCGAGTTGTTTATTTTTGTTGCACGTTTTACTGGCACAGGACATTTAAAAGATTTCCCCATCGCTTTTCTACTTTTTGCCATTTGAATTTGTGCACGAGTCTTTGGTTTCTCCACCTCAACAACCTCAGGTGAGGTGGTATTCAATTCTTCCTCAGTACCGCTTGCTGATGGCTGCTGATTATTAATACTGTTGTTCTCATCGGTCAATAGTCCTAATGGTTTTAAAGGACGAAGCTTCCCCTTCATCAATTTCTTGGTTTTTTCCTTTTCAAGCAACACCTTTTTTCCCCATTTTTCGTTCACACTTACACTCGTAGAAACACTTTGAGGAACATTTAATGCCCCTAACCCCAAAGTACCACTTGTTGATGGCTGTTGATTATTATTATTATTATTGTCTTCATCGGTCAATTGTCTTAAAGGTCTTAAAGGACGAAGCTTTCCCTTCATCAAATTCTTAGTTTTTTCTTTTTCAAGCAACACCTGTTTTTCCAATTTTTCGTTTACACTTACACTCGTAGAAACACTTGGAGTAACACTTAATGCCCCTAACCCCAAAGTACCACTTGTTGAGGGCTGTTGATTATTACTATTGTCTTGAACGGTCAATTGTCTTAAAGGTTTTAAAGGACGAAGCTTTCCCTTCATAAATTTCTTGGTTTTGTCTTTTTCAAGCAACACCTTTTTTTCCAACTTTTCATTTACACTTGCATTTGAGGAAACACTATGAGGAACATTTAATGCCCCTAGGCCCACATCACCGCTTGTTCTAGCCCCTTTTTCACACATTTCCGGTTTCGGTACAACAAATCGTTTGCGCAACGATTTTCGAGTTTCATTTTTCGCACACTCTACTTTTTCTTTCCATTTTTTGAGGAGCGATGCATTGCTAGAGGAAGATGAATCATGATCATCATCCTTTTCCCTACTTCTATCCATTTTTCTTAAATCTAAACTAAAATCTATTTACAATGATAATATTTTTACAATTTTTTTACATTAAAATGTCCTTTAATAATACGCAACGAGATCAGAGAGAGGGATAGAGAGACAGAGACTGGAGAACTGGAAGCTTGGTGTGTGACTCTTGAAATAACTTGACCACTTGACGAATTAGTGCTGCTGTCGATGGCCACGCACCTGTCAAAACATAAAATATGTTTGAAACTATACACAGTATTCTAATCGATTGAACTAAAATTAACAAAAGTAAACCAAAAAGAAAAAATAATAATAATTAAGTACAGAAATTTAACAACATCAATTTAACAATCAAAATTTCAATTTTACCTTAGTCCAATTTAATTCATTTATTCATTTATTTAAAAATAAATAAATGTATAATGTTACGTTTATTTCTTCATTTTTATATATACTTTTTATAATGTTACATTATTAAAAAAAATTTATGACATTTGCAAACTAAAAGAGCCTACTTGCAAAAAATACATTAAAATTACAATTAACATTTCAAGAATTTTTGTTCAAAATTAATTGTGAGTAATTGTTACACACCAAGTTTCAGAAATGCCTAAATGTTTTATGTTGTCAAATAATGCATTTTATCACTGTTTATTATTTGTTCAAACAATGTATTATTGTTATTCAGTAACTGTGTTTTGGATAATACACCTAGAGAAATGCAGTATTTTTTCGTAATTTTGCAATTGAATGGGTAAAATATAATAACAAATAAAGATTGAATGATAAATTAATTATTCAACAATTATTTAAACAAATAATTGTTGTTATTTACAAGCTTTTTACATATCGATCCTAGAGAAAAATACGAGGTTTTTCCTAATTTTGCAATTTTGGAAGCTGAATAAAATTCCAAATAGTTTTAACATGAAATTAATTATTAAACTAATGTTGAAAGAAATAATTGTTGTTAATTACTAACTTGTTACACATCAAACCTAAAAACATGCAGTTTAATTTTCTAATTTTGCAATTTAGCAAGCTGAATAAAATGGCAAATAGTTTGGCAAATGTTTCGTTAAAACTACATGCTGTTTTATTCATTTTAATAAAATGCAAAATTGATAAAAAACTGCATTTCCCTATGTGCTTTATGGAGAAAAAAGTTGGTAAATAACAACAATTATTTGTTTAAACAATTGAAATAATTTAGGTTTTAAAAAAATGGAATGTTTTGTTTTATTTTATTAATATGTTTAACAATGATTAATACTACTAAAAGTTGACAAACTTATAAAAATCAGAAGGTTAAAAATGATCAATCAAATAAATTGTTTAAACAAATTATTATTTTAAATGTTTTTTTGCAATAAAAAAATGAAAAAACACTTGACCCACCAAAATTATATTAGAATAATAATTGAAAATTGTTAAATAGAACTATGATTTGAGATTAATTTTTATATTATCGCTTTTCGTTTATTTTAAATTAACAAGATAAATCACCCGTGCTATAGGTCTTGTATTTGCAATTTTTATTTATTTACCGTTGTCCTTCTATTTAATTTCTATTCTATTTTATTCTATTCATCTTATTTTTTCTATTCTATGCTGTAATTTATTAGGTTTGAGTTATTTCGATTAATTATTTCGAGGTTCGATTTAAAATATCAGCAGCTTTCAATTCAAGATTGAATGCCATGTATTTTTTATAATAGGTTTTTAATTTTCTTAATCACCACTTATTCAGTTATACCCAATTGGTAAAATACACAATTCAGGGTGTCCAACGCGGTCCAAAAAAAAAATTCCCTGACTTTTCTGTACATGTTTGTTTTTCCTTAATAAATAAGAAGCTTAATATTTTTTAGTCTAATAATATAATTTTTGCAGCAAAATAATAGAACTTTACAGATAAATAATTTAGGTTATATTCAGTAAGAATTTTTGTTTATAAAAGATTAAGTAATAAAAGAATCAAAAGACTTTTTCCTGACTTCCCTGACAGCTGGACACCCTGCAATTATTATATTGTACTAAACCTCTGTTGGGTTTTTGGGCGAGTTTGCAATTCGCACTTGTCCACATTTTTCAATTTTCAATGTGTCTCAAGATATACTTTTTTCGCGATAAAAAACTAACAACTCATTTTAACAATTAAATAATAAAAATAAAAATACGATTTCCATTTTTTTTTTACTACTTTTTGAATCCGAATATTTGAAAAATCTTTAAAAATATAATAAAAATTTATTAAAAACCGTGGATAAAAGAAATTGTTTATTTTTTGTATATTTTAAAAAATAAAAACAATTTACATTGCTAATATCAAACGATATATTGATAACTTTGTTTTCTTGTTTAAAAACCTTTTCTTGTAAAATTTCTTTCAACTGTAAAATATTGTAAAAATTTTCGATAAACTTTAAGGTTTTTCTTTTACCTTTTGGTAAAATTTAAAAGTTTTTCTATCTATTAATGAAAAACAGAAGATAAATGACATAGGGTACAAGATAAAATAAGAAAAAAGGGAAAACTATTTACACTTACACAACATGTGTGGAATATACAAACGAATATTATTGTAATAACAACATTAACGATACGATGTACAATTATGTACGAAAACAATTACAAACACAAGAAATAATAATTTCTTGATTACCTTCTCAGGGATCACAGTAGCTTTTTAATTCAATTTTTTGGTGTAAAAGGGGAATTTTTAATTTTAAAAAAGGGGATTTTATTTAATAAAAAGGGGATTTTGGAAAGAAGGAAAAAAAGGATAACATTGTAATATTTAAAAACTTAAAGAACGTTAGATAATTTCTTGCTGTTAATTTAAAAAAACATGTAATTCATTTCCTTTCATCCAATGAGTTTTCCATTATCTCCATGAGAAAAATAGAAAAATGTCTATAATATTTTGTGTGTGTGTGTGTGTGTGTGTTAAAAAATGAATTTTTCAATATTTTGTAAGAATTTGAATTAGTTTTCAAAAAATGAATGTTTTTTAATTAATGGACTTGGACTTATTACAAACATAATTTTCTGTAGAAGTAATTTTAAATATTTTGAATTTTTTTTAAGTAGTCTGTAGTATTTTAAATGGGTACTTTTAAAATATTTTGAAAAACTATAATATTTTTCAATGTTTTTGCACTTTATTTAATACTTGAAATAGTAAAAAAAAATAAATAAATAAAGTATTTAAAATTTATTTTAAATACTTTGCAATATATTGAAGGCTTTTAAAGTCATTTAAAGTATATTTAAATATTATGGAGTAATTTTTAATATTTTTA
>WNHD01010645.1:0-13433 GCA_011057455.1 Ganaspis sp. Gsp50 | reverse complement strand
TTGTTCAAATTGACAATCATTGAAATTAACAATTGTTTGAATTAACAATTATTCTAATTAACAATCATTGAAATTAACAATTGTTCAAATTAACAATTGTTTGAATGAACAATTATTCTAATTAACAATCATTGAAATTAACAATTGTTTGAATTAACAATTATTCTAATTAACAATTGTTCGAATTAACAATTGTTCGAATTAACAATTATCCTAATTAACAATCATTGAAATTAACAATTGTTCAAATTAATAATCATTCAAATTAACAATTGTTTGAATTAAAAAATGATTCAAACTAACAATTGTTTAAATTAACAATTATTCAAATTGACAATCATTGAAATTAACAATTGTTCAAATTAACAATCATTGAAATTAACAATTGTTCGAATTAACAATTATTCTAATTAACAATCATTGAAATTAACAATGATTCAAAATAGCAAGTGTTTAAATTAACAATTATTTAAATTAACAATTGTACAAATTAATAATCATTCAAATTAACAATTGTACAAATTAATAATCATTCAAATTAACAATTGTTCGAATTAACTATTGTTCGAATTAACAATTGTTTAAATTAAAAAATGGTCCAAACTAACAATTGTTTAAATTAACAATTATTCAAATTGACAATCATTGAAATTAACAATTGTTCAAATTGACAATCATTGAAACTAACAATTGTTCGAATTAACAATTATTTTAATTAACAAGAGTTCATATTAACAAGTAACCATGTTTTTAAAAATGTGTCCCATTCCTCCTTAAACTATTAAATGATTTTTAAAAATAATATTGCAAATAAGTTCATCAAACATTATTGTTTAGCATATATAAAAATAAAAATTTTTCAAAAAAATAAGCCGCGATCTTCGACTTATTCGAAATAAAATGCATTGACTGTAATATAAAATAAATGTTAAATAAAATAAATTGTAAAGAAAATAAATACAAAATAAAATAAATGTAAAACAAAATAAATACAGGCATCACAGTCGTTTTTTTGTTCAATCTTAGGTGCAAAAGGGAATTTTAAATTTTAAAAAAGAGGATTTTCTTTTATAAAAAGGGGATTTTGGAATGAAAAAAAAAGAAGAAAAATATAGTAATATTCAAAAATTTTAAAAACGTTAGTTAATCTCTTGCTATTAATGTAAAAAAACAAAATTGATTTTCTTTCATTCAATGAGTTATCCATGATCTCTATGAGAAAAATAGAAAAATTTCCATTATATTTTGCAGGTATGCGTGTATGTAAAAAATTAATTTTTCAATATTTTGTAAGAACAGGTAAGAATTTGATTTATTTTTGAAAAAAATGAAAGTTTTTTAATTAATGCTCTTGGAATTATTGCAAAAGTAATTTTATACAAAATTTAAATAACTCAAGGTCAATATTGTAAATATTAAAACCGTTTGAAGTATTTTGAAGTACTCTTGAAGTATTTTAAATCCTTTTAAAACATTTTAAAATACTATAATATTTTAAAATCTATAATAAAATACTTGAAAATACTTGAAAATATTTAAAGACACTTAAAAATGCTTTAAAATACTTTAAAATTACTTTAAAATACTTTAAAATACTTCAAAATACTTCAAAATACTCCAAAATACTTCAAAATACTTGAAATCCTTTATATTACTTTAAGATACTTAAAAGGACTTCAAAATAGTTCAAAGTAATTAAAAATACTTAAAATACTAATATTTTTAAATACTTTGAATTATTTTGAAGCTTTTGAAGTATTTTTAAATATTTTGAAGTCTTTGAAAGTAATAAAAAGGTTTTTGAAGTATTTTAAAGTATTTTAGAGAAATTTTTAGTATATTTAAATATTTTGATGTTTTTTTTATGTTTTTAAATATTTTTAAGTGTTTTTAAATATTTCAAAGTATTTGGAAGTATTTAAAAATATTTTACAATATTTTAAAGTATTTTAAAGTGTTTTTAATTATTTTGAAGTATTTTAAAGTTGTCTGAAGTATTCTAAAGTAGTTCTAAGTATTTTTGAATATTCTAAAGTAATTTTGAATATTTTGAAGTAAACTGAAGTACTTTAAAATAGTTTCAAGTATTTTTAAATATTTTAACTATTTTAAAAACTTTTAAGTATCTTTAAATATTTTTAAATCTTTTTATAAATTATTTAAAACTTAAAATTTTTAAGAATTACAACAATTTTGAAGTATCTTTGAATACTATTTTTTTTAATACTATTTTGAAGTATTAGAAAGTAATTTTAAGTATATTTAAATATTTTTCAATATTTTTAATTATTTTGAAGGGTTTTTAAATCTTTTTAAGTGTTGTTTAATATTTTAAAGTATTTGGAAGTATTTAAAAATATTTTACATTATTTTAAACTAATTTAAAGTATTCTTAATTATTGTGAAGTATTTTAAAGTTGTCTGAAGTATTTTAAAGTTGTTTTAAGTATTTTTGAATATTCTCAAGTAATTTTGAGTATTTTGAAGTAAACTGAAGCATTTTAAAATAGTTTCAAGTATTTTTAAATATTTTAACTATTTTAAAAACTTTTCAGTATCTCTAAATATTTTCAAGTATATTAAACTATCTTCTTATTTTCTAAATATATCTTTAGAATATTTTTAAATCTTTTTATAAATTATTTAAAACTTAAAATTTTTAAAAATTACAACAATTTTGAAGTATCTTTCAATATTTTGAAGTAATTGAAAGTAATTTTAAGTATATTTAAATATATTTAAATGTTTTTCAATATTTTTAAGTATTTTGAAGTGTTATTAAATCGTTTTAAGTGTTATTTAATATTTTGAAGTATTGGGAAGTATTTGAAAATATTTTATTACATTTTTTTAAAAATATTTTAAAGTATTTTGAAGTAGTCTGAAATATTTTAAAGTAGTTTTCATTATTTTTAAAAATTTTATATATTTTTTAAATATTTTTTAAAGTATTTTTAAATATTTTAAGTATTTTGAAGTAGTCTGAAGTATTATTGTTGAAGAAGTATTAAAAAAAATCTTAGTGGAAAAGCGGGAAAAATATTTTATTTTAGGTGTTTTAAGGAATTTTCTTTAAAAAAAAAATGGGAAAATAAGGGGAAAAAAGAGGATTAGGTAAAAAAGGGACGAAGTGTGATCCACGTAAATATAAAAAAAAAGTAAATGTGAAACAAAATAAATAGAAGAAAAGTTTATGTGAAACAAAATAAATAGAAAAAAGTAAATGTGAAACAAAATAAATATAAAAAAAGTGTATGTGAAACAAAATAAATATAAAAAAAGTAAATATGAAACAAAATAAATATAAAAAAAGTAAATATGAAACAAAATAAATATAAGAAAGCAAATATGAAACAAAATAAATATAAGAAAGCAAATATGAAACAAAATAAGTATAAGAAAGCAAATATAAAACAAAATAAATATAAAAAAGCAAATATAAAACAAAACAAATACAAAACAAAAAATCGAAACGGAGAATTTGCCGTTTAAACAAAACTCTCTCCACGAGCAATGTAGAAAAGAAATTCTAAAATTCGCCTTAAGCCTTGAAACGCAATTAGAAAAATGTGTGAATTGTTGTGAAAGTGTAGGTCAACGTCTGGCAGTTGTAAAACGTTGAATTTGAATGCTAGAATATTTAGAACTGAAGCCTCATTAAGTTTGCTACTTGGTTTGAATTTTGCGAGCGTGAAATGAGCGTTGCCGGGTATCTCTCATCTGACCTGATGCGTGATTGGCACAAGTCCAAAGAGTCTTGTGGCTTTAGTAGGACCCCATTCTCCACTTGCACAATCCGGAAGTGGTACCATCACTGTTTGAAGTTCCTCGCAAGCGATCTTAAACTTGCAGACACTCTTAAACTTCATTGGCTCGCCTGTTAAATATTCCTTCGGCGTGACCGCATTTGCAAAAACGTCCAAAAGAAAAGCACCGGAACAGGGGGCGTGCACTCTAAACGCCACTAAATTCCCAACAACAGACTGAAACAAAAAACAATCAACTTTCATTCAATCAACGATTCTTTTAATTCAAAGACAATTTTGATGCAACGACAATATTCAACGACAATATTCAACGTCAATTTTAGTTTTAAAAAAACAATTTTGATTTAACGCAAATTTCGATACAACGACGATATATTATTAATTCAACGACAATTTTTATTAAAAAAACAATTTTGGGTATTTATTAAAAAACAACACAAGTTTAAAGGCAGAGACAATTTAAGTTAAAAGACAATCCTGTTTTAATGCAAATTTTGATGTAACGGCAATTTTAGTTTTAAAAAATATTGATTTAAAAATATTGATTTAAAAACATTGATTTAAAAATATTGATTTAAAAACTTTGATTTAAAAACATTAATTTAAAAATATTGATTTAAAAATATAGATTTAAAAATATTGATTTAAAAACATTGATGTAACGACAATAATAATTCAACGAAAATAACAATTCAAGACCAATTTGATTTTAATTTTGTCCCATTTAGTTTAAACTGCAAGGAGTTAATTGTGATTAACTTTTTGATAAATTTGCAAAGTTTTACGTTTTTATTTTACGTTTTCGGATTTGTTGTCGAAAAAAGCCTTTTTTGTAGAAATTGCAAGGAAATTGTACCTGCATGACGAATCTTTTGAGAGAAACGCCGTCGTAATTGTCTCCGTCGCTGTCATAAAATTTGAGATTGTAGTGAAAAATAAGGGAAGACTGCATGTGCGCTGGCATTGCTATTCTCACAGTAGCCGCTCCCGTTGAGTCTGTATACATTACAGCATTTGTGTTCGTGTCAGGAAAGTAAAGGCCATACCTAGAAAAAAAAGAAATTATAAATCAGTAACAAAGAAGATGGTCCAATTTGCGATTTTCTTTCAAATTTTGGAATTAAAGAGGAATTCACGTATTTAAATGAAAAGAAATTCACTTATTTAAATAAAAAGACATTTGTTTACACAAAAAGGAATTTACTTTGATAAAATGTAGTTAAATTATTTTAACAAAGGAATATAGTTGTTTTAAGAATGAGTTAATTTATTTTTAAAAAGGATTTCAATTATTTTAAAAAGGAATTTAGTTATTTCACAACGAATTCAGTTATTAGAAAAGTAAATCAATTATTTTAAAAGGAATTGAATTACTTCAAAAAGACTTCAATTATTTCCAAGCGAATTCAATTATTTATTTTTTTTATTTTATTTCGTTTAATTATTACCAAAATATTTCAATTATTTCAAAAGGAATTAAATTGCTTCAAAAAGAATTGGATTATTTCAAAAGAAATTAAATTGCTTCAAAAAGAATTTAATTATTTCAAAAGAAATTAAATTGCATAAAAAAGAATTGAATTATTTCAAAAGAAATTAAATTGCTTCAAAAAGAATTTAATTATTTTCAAGCGTTTATAATTATTTTCAATTGTTACACAAATATTTCAATTATTTCAATAGGAATTGAATTACTTCAAAAGGACTTCAAATATTTTCAATCAAATTCAATTATTACAAAACAAATTCAATTATTTTAAAAGGAATTGAATTGTTTCAAAAAGAATTGAATGATTTCAAAAGGAATTAAATTGCTTCAAAAAGAATTGAATTATTTCCAAGCGAATTCAATTTTTACAAAAATATTTCAATTATTTCAAAAGGAATTGAATTACTTCAAAAAGACTTCAATTATTACAAAAATATTTCAATTATTTCTAAAGGAATTTAATTACTTCAAAAAGACTTCAATTATTTCCTTGCGAATTCAATTATTTCAAAAAGGAATTTAATTATTTCCAAGCTAATTCAATTTTTACAAAAGGAATTCAATTATTACAAAAGGAATTCAATTATTTCAAAGCGAATTCTATTATTTCAAAAGGAATTTACTTATTTAAACGAAACGGATTTCACTCATTCAAGTAAAATCTAAATCAAGTATTTTAGAAAAGAAATGTAATTACTTTAAAAACGAATTAATTTACTTTCAAAGAGGAATTAATTTTCTTTTAGAAAATAATTTATTATTCAAAAAGAAATTGAATTGTTTAAAAAGAAATTGAATTGTCTAAAAAGAAATTTAATTGTTTAAAACGAAATTCGTTTCTTTAAAAACGAGAATAGTTCTCTGAAGGTCAAAATTGTGACAAAAATTATTGAAAATCGCACCTGAAGAAAAGCGATCGAACGAAAGGCAATTCCTCAAAATCTTTGAGAGAAATTGGTTGTTTTAAAAGCTGCCATTCTTCCTGAAGAGGGAAAAATTCGTAAATGAATTCTCGTGGATCAGTCAAGAAGTAGTGGTCGTCGTACTCGTATCTAAAAAACAAGACCAAAAATTATTAGAGTGAATGAAAAGGAGTTTTCTAAAAATGTACCAAAATAAACTATAACAATTTTAAAAAAAAAACAAAAAAAAATTAAATAAACTCTAAAAATGTACCAAAATAAACTATAACAATTTTGAAAAATTAAATAAAAATAACAATAAAAAATTGATAAAAATAGCATTTTAATACAATAAAAAATTGATAAAAATAGCACTTTACTACAATAGAAAATTGATAAAAATAATAAGAGAGTGAAAAATATAATTGAAATGAAAAGGACGAGTACCTTAAGCTGTCGCTTTTTTCTTTGGGTTGTCCTGGATTGGGAACTTCTTTTGCATTAACAAGGTGCCTTGCTCCCCAGTTACACTGGACAAATCTCCAGGATCCTGCGACATAAACGGCGTTCCAACTGTTTCTGAACCTGTTATCCTCGAAACAAACACCGGGTTGATAACCAGCTGACTTGCTGTAGCCTTTAATCACTACACAGTGCAGACCCGCGTAACTAAAATAAAACCAAATTTAATTAGAATAGAAAAAAGTTAATTACAATAAAACAACAAACGTTAATTAGAATAAAACAAGAGTTAATTAGAATAAAATAAGAGTTTATTAAGAAACAAGAGTTCATTAAAAAACAAGAGTTCATTAAAAAAACAAGAGCCAATTAAAAAACAAGAGTTCATTAAAAAAAAAAGTTAATTAAAAAAACAAAAGTTAATTAAAAAAACAAGATTTAATTAAAAAAACAAGAGTTAATTAAAAAACAAGAGTTAATTATAAAAAAGATCAAAAGGGGTTACGCGTGAATTTCGTTGGCCCCGCGTACAGCGAATCTCCGGCTGATCCAGGGGCCAACGAAAGTGACGCGTAACCCCTTTTGATCTCAGGCGGTTCAATTACAAAAAACAAGAGTTAATTAAAAAAACAAGAGTTAATTAAAAAAACAAGAGTTCATTAAAAAACAAGAGTTCATTAGAATCAAAAAAGAGACAATTGAAATAAAAAAAAGAGGTAATGTTAGTAAAACAAGAGATAATTAAAATTAAATTATTAATTAAATAAAACAAGTGTTAATTAAAAAAAAAAAACAAAAGAAAAATAAAATAAAAAAAGTAAATTAGAAAGAACAATTACACAATTGTCATTGTTAATAAATTAACTGAAAAACAAAATTGAATTGATCAAGCAATATAAAAAAATTGAATTAAACTAAAAAAAACTGAATTATACTAAATAACAGAACTGAATTGAAATTAACAACAAAATTGAATAAAATTAAAAAAATAAAGATAAATTAAAATATTGATAAAACAAAGAACGCAAAGAATATAAATAAAAACAATAATAATTAATGCACAATATTATGTAAAAAAAAGTTTTCTTTTTCATCTCTTAATTAATTCTTTAAAACATTAAAAAATTAAAGTTTCTTTTGTCCCAATAAATGTTTATAATAATAAATAAGAAGAATGAGATTATGGTAATAATTATTATAACTAAAAAGAATAATAATTATTATTATAACTAAAAAGAATATTAATTATTATAACTAAAAAGAATAATAATTATTATAACTAAAAAGAATAATAATAATTATTATAACTAAAGAAATTAATAATTATTAGTATAACTAAAGAAAATAATAATAATAATTATTATTATAACTAAAGAGAATAATAATAATAATAATAATTTATTTAAGAATTGAAATTAAATGATACAATGATAATATTGAAAATAATTAAAAACAACGATATAATAGTAATAAAACTAATGATATAATTGAAAAATGACACAACTATAGTTAACCAAAATTATAATATAATAATTAAAATGATTATTGATTTTGAGACAAAATAACTCAAAAAAATTCTAATTTAATTATTAAATTAATTGAAAATTAATTATATATCATCATTGTAGATCATGATGTTATAATAACTGCAAAGAACGATATAATAATAATTGAAAAAATTATATGATACTAATAATTGAAAGGAATGATATAATAATTAAAAGAATTCCATAATAGTTTTTTACAAGAATCATATTATAATAATTAAAATGATTTATTTGAGCCAAAACAACTCAAGAAAATTCTAAATTAATTATCAGATTAATTGAAAATTAATTCATCATTATAATAATTGAAAAAAATGATATAAGAATTGAAAAAAATGGTATAATTGAAAAAATGATATAACAATTGAAAAAAAAATAATAATTGAAAAAATATAATAATTGAAAAAATGATGTAATAACGATTGAAAAAAAATATAATGATTGAAAAAAATGATGTAATAATGATTGAAAAAATTACATAATTTGAAAAATTATATTGCAATAATTGAAAAATATGATATAATAATTGAAAACAATGATATAATAATTGAAAACAATGACATAATGAAAAAATTACATTATAGTAAAAAAATGATATTATAATATTTGAAAAAACTACATATTAACATGGTTTCTACAATTTTTTTCCTCAAAAATTCCATAAGTTTTCCGTAATTTCCATGAATAAAATAGAAAAATTTCCATGATATTTTTTAATGCATTTTTTAAAAAGGAATTTTTCAATATTTTGTAAGAATTTAAATTACTTTTGAAATTATGAAGGTTTTTGAAAAATAATTTTCTATAGAATTTGAATTACTCAAAACCATTATTTTCAATTTTAAAACGATTTTTTTAAAAATCGTGTTTTGTTTAAAAATCAAGTGTTTTTAAATGTCTTGAAGTATTTTTAAATATTTTGAAGTATTTTTGATTATTCTGAAGGATTTTGAAGCAGTCTGAAGAATCATAATACTTTTAAAATACTAATATTTTTAAATAGTTACTTTGAATTATTTTGAAGTATTTTAAAGTAACATAAAGAATTTTTAAGTATTTTAAAATATTTTAAAGTAATTTTAAGCATATTTAAATATTTTTAAGTATTTTTAAGCTTTTTAAAAAATATTTTAAAGCATTGTACAAACAACATTTTAATAATATTTTAAAGTATTGTAAACGAGATTTTAATAATATTTTAAAGTATTGTAAACGAGATTTTAAAAATATTTTGAAGCACTGGGAAGTATTTTTGGGAAAAAGTTTGAAGTAATTTTAAGTATTTTTAAATATTTTGAAGTATTTATAATATTTTTAAGTATTTGAAAATGTTTTGAATCAATGTGAAGTATTTTAAAGTAGTTTTAAATATTTTGAAGAAATATTAAGTATTTTCAAATATTTTGAAAGTATTGGAAAGTACTTGCAAACATTTTAATGTAATTTTAATGTATTTTTGAGTATTTTGAAGTAGTTTGATGTATTTCAAAGTAGTTTCAAGTATTTTGAAATTTTTTTTATATTTTACATATTTTGAAGTATTTAAAAATATTTTGAAGCATTGGGGAGTATTTATATATGTCATTTTAAGTATTTTGAGATATTTTGAAGTAATTTGAAGTATTTTAAAGCAGTCTGAAGTATTTTAAATTAGTTTGAAGTATTTTAAAGTAATTAAAGTACATTTAAAGAATTTTAAGTATTTCTTAAAATTTTGAAATATTGGAAAGTATTTAGAAATATTTTAAAGACATTTTAAGTATTTTGAAATATTTTAAAGTTTTTTTTTGTAAAAGAAAAGTATAAATTTTTGGTAAATCTCAATAAATATCATAAAGTAAAGAAATTAAATAGCAAAAATAAATTTCCATGATATGATTGAAAATTCCATGAGATTTCAATGATTCCATGAGGAATAATGAAATTCCATGAGAATTCCAGGTTTTCCGGACTTGTAAAAACCCTGTACTAATAATTGAAAATGATGATATAATAATTAAGGTATCAAATCTTAAATATCAATTAGCGATTGAAACGCCAATTTTAGCAATTTTGTGCGCAAAATTGTTGCAGAATTTAATAATCACAAAAATACGCCCGAAATTTCGTGTTTTAAAAAAACTACCTGCACAATCGCTTAAAAAGAACGTGGTAGCTTTCGGTTCCGTGTTTAATTCCTCTCAAGAGACCCATTGGCGTGTCTCCTCTCAAATTATCATCGAATTGCATCGTGTTCAAATTTTTAACGGTAATCCATCTGAAGATCGTTCTCGCTTTTTCAATGTCGGATCCGCATTTAGTGACTAACTGCCGTACAAGATCTGTGAAAGTCTTCTGATCTTCTTGTGCAACCTGTCAAACGAAATTCTAATTAGAAAACTTTTTCATTAAATTAATTGTCAAATAGTGTCGAAAAGATAGCAAAAGTCGGCTAATTTTAATTTCGTTAATTTCACTAATTTTTTTAATTTAATTAATTTCTTTAATTTTATTAATTTCTTTAATTTCATTAATTTCTTTAATTTCTTTAATTTCATTAATTTTGCTTTAATTTCATTAGTTTCTTTAATTTCTTCAATTTTTTTAATCTCTTTAAATTAATTTTTAAAAGTTGTAAAAGTAAATATGAAACGTAAACTTTTTGTAAAAGAAAAAAGTTGTTTTTCCTGGGAAGGGTGGGTTCTACTTTTTTAATTGTGTAGAAGAGCAAAAGAAGTGAAATAAAAAGTTTGAAAAAGTAAAAATGAAGGTAAAAAGTAGCACCGAGATTGCAATTTGGTCTATGTCTGCAAATTCTATGGGGTCATTGTACAGGTGATATTTGGCAAGAGCTGGTGGATGAGGTGGAGGCGCTTGTGAAGGATAAGGCTGCGGAGGAAGTTCCTGAGCGTACTCCATTCCTTCGTCGAGATACAAACTTTCCTGTCGCATGTACTCGCTTCTTGCTCCATTTATTAATTCTAACATCTCCGAACTCTGTTTCTCCACCAAGGCAGCGGTCGCCGCTCTGAAATTTAATCATTTTTTATAAATGATTTTATTTATTTATATTTATTTATTTATTTATATGTTATTTATAATAGAATAAATAATTTATAATAACAACTGTTAAGTAAATAATTCTATTCATATTTTAGGTATAGAAAATATACATAAACAAATTTATTCCCGTTTATTCCGTAAATTAAATTAAATTAAATATTATAAAGTAAATGATTTATAATATCCAAGAAAAATAAAAAGAATAAAGGGCAAAAGAGTTAAATCAACAAAAAGAAGAATTCAATAAATGAACAAAACAGGAAAAAAACGCCAAGAAACCAAATAAACTAAAATATAAAAAGTGACTGAAATAAATTAAAAGAAACTAAAATACAAAAAGTGACTAAAATAAATTAAAAGAAACTAAAATACAAAAAGTGACTAAAATAAATAAAACGAAACAAACGAAAATGCATAAAAAATGAATACAAACAAAACGCAAAAAACTAAAATAAACAAATTGAAAGTAAATAAAATTTCTTTTTGAATAGTAAAACATTCTTAATACTAAAACATTCTGAATAGCAAAAAATTTTTAAAAAAATCGTCACGATTACAATGCTTCCTCTATAAGGAAGCAAAATGTAAAATTTTTTAAAAATTGCGAACAATTTTGATTGTAAAAATTTAAGAAATTTGCAAAAAACGTTGAATTGTAAAAATCCAAAAAATGTGCAAAAAGTGTTGAATTGAAAAAATGCGAGAGATTAAAATCACCTCTCATGCTCGAGCATTTTTCTGGTGAGACTTTCTTTCTTTTTGTCCCTTCGAAGAGTCATATTTTTCTCAAGATCATCTTTCTCTTGTTGAAATTGGTGGCTTCGTTTCAATCCTCTTTCTCGCTCCCATCTTTCCGATAATTGCTCCAATTCTTTCTCCCATTCGTCCTGTCGAAACAAAAAATTCACAATTAAAAAATCTTCTTTCATATTTAAGCATAAAGTATTGAAAATAACTGTTTTGAAAGCAACCTATCAGCTAAAATTTGAAATTGATTTAAATTTTCAAAGAACTTCAAAAACAAGAAATAATTTTCATTTTGAAGAACTTTAAAATCGAAATAATTTTGAATTTAAAGAACTTTAAAATCGCAATAATTTTAAATTTGAAGTACATAGTTTAAACTCGAAATTATTTTGAATTTAAACAACTTTGAACAATAAAAAATTTTGCATTTGAGCAACTTTCAATACTAAATCATTTTAAATATGAAGAACTTTAAACTCTAAATATAATTTTAAATATGAAGAATTTTAAAATCGAAATAATTGTAAATCCGAAGAATTTTCAACTCGAAATAATTTTTAAGACGAATAATTTTAAGCTCGAAATAATTTTTAAGACGAATAATTTTAAGCTCGAAATAATTTTTAAGACGAATAATTTTTATATCAAAATAATTTTAAAGACGAAGAATTTTAAACTCGAAATAATTTTAAAGACGAATAATTTTAAACTAGAAATAATTTTAAATTTCAACAACTTTAAACTCAAAATAATTTTAAATTAACAAAAATACCATTGAATTTAGTAGAACTTTAATTTTAGAATAATTTTACATTCAAATTAGCTTTTTGTTTAAAATAACTTATATTCAAAAGGAGTCATATTCAAAATAATTTTAAATTTAAAATAAAAATAAAAGCAAAAATGTAAAAAACAAAAAATAAAAACAAAAATAAGATGAAGAAAATTAAAACGAAATTACAAAACAGAAACAAGATTTAAAAATTAAAAATAAACATCGAGGGTTTTTTATATTTGTTTAAAATCAACTTTTGCATTTTTTTACTTACCCTAAACTCTTCTCGAATTCTTCGATCTTCCTCCTCACGATGATGTGCGAACTTCCGGTAAAGATCATCCTCTTCTTTTCGATGTTTCATTTCCAGTCGAGTTTGTTCATCTCGATCCTGAAATTTACAATGAATTATTACTACTATCTTTAGTATTATTATTATTCTTATTATTACTATTTTTAATATTATTTTACTTTATCACAGTGTCCACAGTTTCTTGAAAAAAAAATCAAGTAATAATTTTTTTCAAGGTTTTTAGTAGCTAATACAAGGTTTCTACAAATTTTTCTTCACAAGATTCCATGATTTCCATGAGAAAGATAGATAAATTTCCATGATGTTTTTTAATATATTTTTAATTATTAAATTCATTTCAATATTTTGTAAGAATTTAAATTATTCAAGATCATTATTTTCAATTTTAA
>WNHD01010638.1:0-11753 GCA_011057455.1 Ganaspis sp. Gsp50 | reverse complement strand
TTTCTGCAACCATCCTTGTAAATAGGCACAACAAATCCTTTCTTCCATTCAGAGGGAAAAGTTCCACAGGAGAGAGACTTGTTGAACAATAAAAACAAGAGCTGCAAAAATGACACAGCACAAGACTTTAAGAGAGATCGAATATGCTATCAACAATTGCTAAAAATGTTACTTCTTCGAATCAAAAACATAAAATCTATTCATTTAGTTTTAAATTTCGATATTAATAATTGATTAATCATAATACCCGACCTGCTACTATTGTTTTCAGTTTACAATGCCATCCTCATCTCACCCCTCCCTGTCATACTGCACCTCACCACACATATTGTCATTCATCTTCATGAATGTTTTGACAGTTGGGTCAAATGGAGGGTTAACCACGTGTTTATTTTTATAAACACATTTAAATTATTATTATTATTAAAGTAATGAATATAAAAGTATTGCGTTAAAAGTGTACAAACAGTTGAATAGAAGGTTTCAAGAACTTGACTAGAGAAGAGCAAAAGGATTAAAAAGTAACATAAATTGGATAACCCATCTGTCAATAGTGAAGACACGAAGCTGATCGGCTTCTGGAGGCTTTGGACTTTGTATTAAAAAAAACGTGAACGTGTGCTGATTAAAACCTGGCGAAGATTTTGAGTTGATCCTCCCAGTATAATTAAAACAAATCCTTGTAATTATCCACACTACTTTCGTATTGTTTCTTATTTTTTCTGTCCAATCTTTGGGGTCTTATTGTCGGATTTCCCACCTCACCAATCGTGAACAAGCTTCACTTCCGGCCACGCATATGATTGACGCCACACTAAATTTATTTCAAAATAGCAAAAATAAAAAAATAGATTAACAAATTTGTTCCATTGTATTCATATTAAAACAAGTTAAAATCATTAAATACGATTCAAAAGTTACCTTTTATGTTCTCGACTGTAGACATATAAGGGTGGCGCGGAATTTGCAATTAATATTGCTAATTATTATCATTGACGAATGAGGCCGAGAAACCCGAGAATTAAACTTTTATTAGCACGAATTTCCCACTCTCGCCCTTACCCTTCCAGAGCCAGCAAAATCCCACCAACTTCCAAATTCCACATTCCACAAGAATGACAAGTATAAATTAGTTGTTCTTTTGAGATACAAAATAGCTCCTTCAATAAAAATAAACACGTGGTAACCCTACATTTAACCTAATTGTCAAAACTTATGAGAAGGTGAATGACAATAGCTGAGGTGAGGTGGAGTATGACAGGAAGAGGTGAAGTATGGCATGGTGAGCTGAAAACAATCCAAGTTTTTGGGTGGGTTGCGAGTTGAAGGTGAAGTGAAGTTGAACTAAAGTGAATTGAAAAACTATACTACATTGAATCGCTACCCAGATGAATCGGTTGATTATACTCGTCTTGAGTAAACTTTATTTAGGTTTGATTTTCCGGTTCTTTATTTTTGCGCGTACTTGACGTTGGAGCTTTTGAAGTTCACGGTCGAGGGGAATTACAGTTCTCGTCCGCCTAGCAATGCAGGATTTGCATGTTTCGATAAACATACTTGATGGCGCACTTGAGTCGAGTAAGAATTCTGGGAACGGCGGGCAAACGTCCGATTGTATATGTCGTCACGCGTCAAACACAGAAACCCCATTAGGTACAGGTCTGCGTGCTACAAGGGGGCCATGAACAATGTACTTCTCTTTGGAACAATCTGCAGCTTCCTTATACTTTATTACCCTACACAAACCACATAATAACGTCTCCTCTTACCGCAAAACATACGCAGTTTATTTCTCTTTATTTCAGAACACTATTCGCACTTTAAAAGATTCCAAAAAATAGGTTCCAAAAATTGTAAACATCTCTGCATGCAAATATACTTGAAAATAAAATAAAAACACTAGTATAAACATACCACCTTTAAAGAGATGACACGAACAATGCAGCTAACTCTCTCGCATATAAACTTTCAAGAAGCTTTGGATGCATAGAGAAAAAGTAAATTTGATTTTTGTATTAATCTTGTGGGAACCGATTAACTCTATGGCAATAGAAAGCAGAGCATAAAATAGTACGCGAGCTGGAACGGGATTCACGTGCCATTAAGTCATTAAAATATTAGTCGATTGCAGCACGACGTTTTCCTTAATGGGATAGTTACACGCAATAATGGCTCGTATCCTGTAACCTGGGAGGGAGTACTTGTATAGATTAAGTAAAATGTACTGGAGGACTTCATTAAGATCTAAAATTTATAAATTGTTTGTTTTTCATCGCAAATACCTTTCATTCTTTATACCAGTAATCGCCTTCATTAGAATGTATCCTAGATTGATTTTAAAATCTTCAGATTAATTCTAGCTCATTTCATTGTAGCAAACATTCTAGCTCGAATGTTTTTTAGTCTAGCAATAAACGACCGTATTATCCAAAACTCTATAGGATATGTATTTCTAAAATTAGTTAGACCATGTAATTCTAAAATTTGTTAGGATATAGAATTCTAAAGTTAGGATATAGAATTTTAAAATTTATTAGCATATGGAATTCTAAAATTGTTTAGGAAATAGAATTCTATTTGTTAGGATATGTAGAGTGAAATCTCCGTAAGCGGACACCAACGATGAAAAATGGAATTGTCCGCTAACGGAGGTGTCCCTTTGTGACATTGTAAAATTTTGATTGAATTTTTCAATTAAAAAAAAATTAATTTCTAAATTAATTCTTAATTGAATTCTCAGATTTATTAACTAAATTCAATTTATGGTTAAATTAAAATATTCCTATGGTTGCTTAAAATTTCAAGACTTGGTCAAAATTATATAAAATTAGTATTTAGAATTAATTCTGTACGTTTTTCCTTATTTATGTAATTCTGCAGGAGTCATCCTGCCAATACTGTTCAAGAATCATCCTGAGAAACGAAAATCCTTTCCATGAGAATTCCTGACCTTTGTTCCTGAAAATAATATTTATTGGATTCCGAAAATTGTGTCTGTCAAATTTGAATTTTGCCGCCACAACCTAAAACTTGGATTATGTTAATAAAGAAGTCCTGTTGCTTTAAATGTCTTTATTTGGAAATTTTGATGTCACTATTGAATTATCGTCTTCAAGAACCATTCTGGATTTATGCTGTTCCCTTTTTATCTTCTGATCGTACCTAGAAGTTTGGATTGATTGAAACGACAACCCTATCATGGACTCAATTCCTGTACTGATACGGCCCTGACTTAATCACCTGGAGTGATTATTAATCTTTTCAACTTTTGGAAGGCTTCATTATTCATTCGAATTTATTTGGATCTCTTATTGCTGCGGATTTGACAAGGTCCGTATTATTCAAGAACCATGCAAACAGGACTACACCCTTTTTTTTAAATTCAAGTTGTGTGGATGCCCTATTGTTGTGTCACCTCTTTGAGATTCACGGATTTAAGTTGGCTGCTTTGTTGTCCAAAAATAATATTGAAGAACTACAGTAATGAGTTACCACCCTTTGATCGATTAATTATTGTAATTAATCATGAAGATTTGTAATTACTTAACAGATTTAATTTTGAATATTTGTATTTTCCCGCCGATTAATTTTGTCAACCAATAGAATTTAAGAACTCTTCGAATTTGTCCCTTTAGATTCAGATGTTCTTTTGACTAGCTTATTTACTATTCTCCGCCATGGTGACGATCGATTACCATGACAACAAAAAAAACAGCCATCTTTTCTTCATCGTTTCACGACAACCATAGGCAGCGGACGTGTCCTTCCGAAAAAGACTAAAAATCATCTCGCCGCTAATTTTTTAGACTCTTTCTCGTTCTTCCCTTTTATTTTGACGGTTTAACCATGTCCGGTAAGATTTTTATTATCAATTAATTGAAAATTGTTTTGTCTGAGAAACTAAAATTTTCTCTTTGATTTTCTTGGCTGAATCAGTTATTTAAAGTTTAGATTCATTTCCTTATTTATTTGTTGAAGTTATTTACTTTAATTAAAAAAATAAATTTTGAAAAACAATTTTATTACTAATTTCGAATCCTAATTTCCCTATCTTATCAATTCCTTTTGCTAATCAATCGTTATTAATTTAATAATTATTTAAATCAATTAAACTTAATTTTCCTAATCTTGAAAGAAAAGATCTTTGATTCTCGTGAATCAAATAAATTATTTTCTTTTATTCTTAACCTAAAATATCGATAAAGAATTATATTGTGTCATAGTTGAATTTCTTGTTGAAACTCACATTGCTAATTTAATTTAGATTTAACATAACCTCTCCTTATTTAACATTTGTGAATCCCTTTATAAAATAAAATCTTGTCCATTAAAAGTCTGAAATTTACTTCTTTTAATAAATATTGTCATTATCAACTCTTTGTGGTTTAATGACTACTTAATTTAATTTGATTTAATTTAATTCAACAACTTGGAAACGAACTACCACCTCTGCCTTTACCTGTCATTGGGACAGTGCTACCAGGTAATTATCGTGGAAGTGCTTATTGATTTAATCTCCTTTTGTCCGTAACTAGTTGAGCTTTCCCTATTGTGATTGTCAACTAGGTTAAGTGTCATTTTAGTTGAGCTACCCCTATTGTGGTTGTCAACTATTATTGTTGTCGATTCATTTAATTTTGATTTTCCCTTTTGTATTTATTTTTTTTGTGTAGAATGATCCAAGAAAGATCTGGCGCCCTAACTTAATCTTTCCTTCCACACATAAAAATCGGTTTAAAATTATTTTTGCTCTTATTCAGATTCAATTAAGAATTGAAATTTAATTGAAAAATATAATTTGATACTTGTATAAAAATCCAGTTACACCTTATATCAGGAGATTTAAAAATAAGATATTGTTCATTGAAAGGATGTATGCTTAGTTCAGTCCTGCGATGTAATTACTCTTTAAGAAGCACATTTTTAATTCAATGACGAAAAGAATAGTTTGTGGAAATACTGGATCATCCCGTTGATCGTATTCTTCATCATTTAAATGTATGCGATCAATCACTTCTGGTGATAATTTTTGTTTAGCATGTCATCGATATGAATATTAAAAGTAGATGATGGTCCGAAAGGTTCTTGGAACTCTTAAGTTGTATCGCGAATAGAAAGGTGATCCGGCATGAAATTTTAAGAGACTCTTAAAAACAGATTCTCTGTTTACGTGAATAATTGTTAATCCCAGAGGTTCTGACACTTGTCTTCTTTAAATGAAGAAATCTCTTGAAGAACTCTTTACACTCTCTCTTTACAGAGAGAACTCTTTACTCTTTGATCCGATGGAACGTAAAGAGGTCGAGGCGTAATTAAATCAGCGGCCCATTAGTGGGTCCCATCGGACCCGGATCGTCACGGATTCCGGCTAATTAATGCAGGGCGATGCCGGTGGTAGTCGTGTAGGACAAGCCACAGGAACCAGCTGGGTGCGGAAGAAGCCTGAGGTAGGCAGGAGGAAACTGTGTATGTCTGTAAGGTGGCGAGAGGCATAGAACGACAATGGAGAGAGAATCTCGAAAGGATGAACCGCAGGAGTGAACCTCCGGTGGTCTCTCGACGAACGTTAGGGATTACTACGCGTCGACATGGAATTATGCTCTCACTCTTCAACCCTTTCGTTCCCTCTAGAGCACTGGTATCTACCTCACGGCTACAATACGATTTTCATTTGCTTTATCCTCAGTCTAAATTGCTTTTACAGTTACAAAATCCTCAATTTTGTTAATCACTGATGTGGGTATTCCCTTCCTTTCTGCCTCGCAACTCCTTAACTACTTTTATTACCTTGATAGTTTATCGATGTCTGCTTAATCCGCTTTGGAAAGTGTAATTAATGCACAAGTCTCGCGTAAAGAATATTAGCCCTCATTAGAAAAATTCCTAGAAATGAGAAAAGTTAGATGTAAGCTCCAGAGTAAAATTGATGGGACGAGGAAAATTAATAGGAAAAGTACTTTCGATGTGAAAATTTAAGATAATAAGTATAATTGAGAGTAGTAAATAAAATTGATCTTTTCATGAAGGGGTGAGAACGTTAATTGAAATCTATTTTTGGGAGTGTAAGTTACTTTATTATTAACTTTATAATTATAATTTATATAATAATTATATTCATTAATTCTGAAGTACGAAAAATTATAAATTATTTCATAATATTCGGGTTCAAAAAAATATTTAAGTACTGAAAGTCGCTTATATAGCTCTTGATACACATCTTGTTCAGTTTAATAAACTGTAATAGTAGTTAAGCAGAAAGATAATTGCAGTTAAATGTCGTTCTCCATAAACCTAGTTTCGTATTCTCTCATTTGGGTTTCTGCCAGTAGTAGTGAAATCATTGTTACTTAGATACAAGCCCTATCCTCAAATCTGGAGCACCTGTGCTTTCAGTTCAAGATTACTTAGCTTCTTTATTACCATTGCACAACCTTCTGCTGCAACTGTTCCTTTCAAAATTATTATTTTCATCCCAAGTTCATCATTACATTTAAGTTTTATTAAATCTCCATAAAACCAGACCTTCAAAAAAGCAACGAAAAAGAAAGAACATTGTCTATAATTTTAAAAAAATTGTGATAGAAAAATCAATTCGTGACTCTGTTGTCTTAAGACGTTTCATCACAGACGCGGAATTTTTTTTTAGATAATTGCCTGTTTTGCCATGAGGAAATGTTTCAAACTGGGTACTATGTCCAGAAGCTGATGTCTCCAGAAACATTCTGGTAGTTCCGTACATATAAATTAGTTGTAACGATAAATAATCGTTTTCTTACAAGCTATTCGGTGTTCTCCGGTAGTGGCTCAATTATACCTATATAATAATTGACAATTTATTAATTATAACGCGCGTATTTGTAAATCAAACTTATTATCTTTGGCGCGCTTCCGTTCTCTCGGGCTTCGGCGTCTCCCGGCACCATTCGAGAATCTTCTCGTAACCATGTGGGCCCAGTGACCGGCGACGCCATTGAGAAGCGAGTGAAAGCGAGAGCTCAACGTATCTAAAATTTCTGTACAATTGGTCAATCTGAAAATATATTGTATTACATTTTCATTAAAGTGTGCTTTATTACGACTATTTTTACACCTATTTGTTCTACTGTTCGAAGCTCATGCTGTGATTATCCGATTTTGATCGTACTGCTAAACAGGTGAGTTCATTTGGCTCTCTTTGTGACATGCTTTTGAACATCCGTTGCAACTGCACCTGGTTTTCTCGTCAGCATTTTTTTCCGTCAATAAAATTTGGAAGTTTTTCTCACCTTTGTGAGCCTATCGCGAGTCGAACCCGTCAAAGGTAATAAACCTAACCTAAAAAGCTAACCTAACCTTTATAATTAGTATACTAATTAAGTGATGCCAATTTTTAAATAAAAGAACATCTGGACGAAGGTTGATAATTGTTGTAGATTACCTCAGAAGGACTGAAAAACTCAATTAGTGAATCGTAAGTGATCCTGATGGGTCCTGAACCAGCAGTAGGAATCCGTTGGATGGAGAGGGTCAACGGCAGGTGCATCAGACGTTCTCTTACAACTTTGAATTGTATTGAGTCAAAATTTTATGGGATGGGTGATTGACAAGCCTTATACGTAGGTGACAACAAGGAACAAAGGTCGTGACGTAATTAAGGAGAGGTTACCGATTTTGGCGGAAAAGACGACAGAGAATGCGTGCGGCAATCTAACGAGAAAGACGGTCCCAATGTGCGGCCATTTCTTTTATTTTTATGTACTTTTGTTTTCTAAAATTGATTTGTGTTTTATGAATAAAACTGCACTTTTTAATTAATTCAAGTGTGGTGATTTTTATGAACCTATTTGACGAGTCAAGCTAAATCCTATAATTTTAATATTCCCCAACGAACAAACCTCTGGATTGTAATGATTCAAAACAAATGTATTTGTTATTTTAACAACTTAACCCAATTAGTTCCAGGTTCTAAACGGTCAGAGAGATTTTCAAAGTTGTGGAATTTTCATGTGTCATTTTAATTGAAACGATTTACCTTTGAGACATTGAACAAATTATTCTCAAAAAGATAATCACTTGTACTCGATGCAGCTGTTACAAAAAGACTTGGAAATGAGTTCCTTAATCAATTACTCTACAACACTATCTAGAATCTATTCCGACATATCTACCGCTTAAAATAATTTCCCTACCTCGCCCCTTTTGCCACAAATTCAGTCTGGTCCTTGTCTACCGAGTGGTTATTTCTGACAATTATCATAGCAATGTTTAATCTTTCATGCACCGTCACCGCCCACGTTGGCAGTTGTCACCACTGGCCATTGCCAAAAGTCAAGCTCATATCGTGCTACGCTTGAAAGTTGGTCGCAAGTGGCGACAGAGCATCAGCAAGGTCTGTCGTCAACTTTTCACCGGAAATTTTAACCCCCTAATTCACTGACTCTAGAATTCGTGATAGTTGCAAGTTTTTGGCAACGCTATATACGGTTATGTTTATGTTAGTTTCGCGTTCAACCTTCATAGCAACCCGGATTTTCTCGCCTTCCTTTTTCATCTCATTCCAACGAGCGTGTGGATTATTGTGCTCTCGACTATGAGTTCAGCAGGAGAGAAAGTTGTTGGCTCTGCTCAGGTTCTCTGTGGTATATTACAGCTTTATTTGCACCATTTTCGTTTTGTCTTCGGACCGTCTAGTGCTGTTGTTGTGGAAACGAAAACTGCCGTCGACGCCAAGAACACCAACGATTATGATGGGGCTATTTCGCACGTTAGGGCAAACTTCCTTTCCCTGCAAATTATAGGTAGACTTTTTCATTACGATTTTGGCTAAAGTTGCATAACGAGCATTTTCGCTTTTTTACCATTTATTCGTTAAACAATCTTGTTATATTCGTTTTTGTTTTTCGGGTAACGAACATTTTCTATCGCAAAAAGATTTTAGTGACATTCCAGATTTCTTGTCAATGCGGATGTCATTAATGCGATTATTCGGAGAAAGACGATATTTCTCAATTACTGCAAGCACGTTCGATATACGAGTTTCCGAGCAGGGTTCTTTACATATGAATTTAGATGAGTTTCGGCCTTGGTGAATGTTGAGATCAATGTAAGTTTGCAATAAATTAATAAATAAGAATAAAATAGGAACGAAAAGACACAAATGATTCCTTGGCATTTGGGAAGTCTGTCCAAAGATCCAAAAGAATTTTCCAATTTTGTGAAATGCAATTCTTACGTACAATCACTTTTGAAATGGTAACATTGAATTGGTATATAAAAGTAAGGCTACATTTATGTAGCTGGATGTATATCTACATTCTAAATTACAGACTTCCTTATTTTTCCTTGAAACTACGCTAACAAGAATCCGACATTGCAACATTAATTCAAGGCTGATTCATCCTACGAGGATTCGCAATGTATTGGCGTCGCAAATCCTTAATGTCACTATGGTAACGATTACAGTGGCAATGGTTATGAACTCGCGACCTCGCGCGGTTTCTCAGAACTTCGCGGCGCGGCTTTTCCTGTCGCGCCGTCTTTAATTAATATTCTCAGAAAGGCAGTAATAGCACAGTTCGTATTTGCTCTCGCGCCTCAAAAGTACTCATTGTCGCATTACGTGAATATCTACGACGCAAACGAAATGTCGGGAAATAGAGGAAAATGCGCACAATACACTACATCAATTGTAAGGAGTTAAAGGCGTAAATAATTTACTACACGAGACGCTATTCAATTGTTTAAAACGGCAATTACTGCTTAGTTTTGTAAACAAACTTTTAAGAAACTTTAGGAATGACTAATGATCTCTGATTCTCGTCCCTTCTCCTCATTTAAATACAGGAACAAGTTTTTTCCAAATACTCGAAACAATATCATAAAAAGATTTATTAAATACAAAGAATTATTTATTAATACATAGACGAAGAGTTAAGGGAGAAGAACAAAAAGCCTGAGTCGAAATTTAAAATCTCTGTTCTCACAAGTTCTCTAAATGGTTCTCAATATGTTAAATTTTCTTTTAACACTTATTAGGTACTGTTACGTCTCACAAGTCTTTATTTAGTTCTGAAAAGCTTCAGAAATGGAAATTTGTGCACTCTTGGAGAACCTAATGAGGACATGGTTTTATGTAAAAAATCTATTTTTAATTTATTTGTTAAAAGAAAAATGATTTTTTCATTTACGTAGAATCTTTTCAATTGCTCTTCTGAAACTGAGAATATAGAATTTTAAATTATTTTCAAAAAATTAGTGGAAACAGAGCTACTGAAAAATCTTCAATTTTAATCAATTTTCAAGTCCTCTTTTAGTCCTTAAACAGTGCAGATTTGGAAATTTGCGCACTTTCGGAGAACAAAGTGAGGACTTATTTAAGGTTTCTTTTTAGAGAATCTAAAGAAAACCAAAATTTTGACTCGGGTTTGTATCATAAATAGAATTTAAATAAGAAGCGAAACAATTTGTAGTATGTGTAACATTATATATAAAACGATTGATTGTACAAAGTATTAACGGCATTTGGAATTTGATTCGAATATTTTGTTACGAGAAATGTAAATCATACGCCACTCATCCAAACCAAGGTGAAACCATGTAAAGGTTCTAAATAAATAAATAAACTTCTTTTAGATGAGACTTGTTTGTATTGTATAATATTTACCAAGGCTGAAATTAAACCAATATTTTACCTTTCCTTTATATTTCCCGTGTTCAAATATTGATGCTCTAATGATGCTTTTGGTATTTTGTTAGTTCTCTTTTGCTGCTCTTGATGTTCTTTTGATGCTCTTTTGATGCTCGTTTGCTTCTCTTTCAGGGACCACAGTTCGTCCCCTTTTCTCCCCTTTTCCCATTGTTTTCCCCTCCTCTTAAAAAAATTTCCTAAAACACCTAGAGTCAAGTATTCCCCCCCCCCCTTTTCCCCTATGTTTCAAAGAGTTTCTTTTATAATTTTTCAACAAAATACTTCAGACTACTTCAAAATACTTCAAAACATTTAAAAATGCGTAGAACTACTTTAAAATAATTCAGATATTTAAAAATATTTTAAAATACTCAGAACTACTTTAAAATACATACTTTAGACTACTTCAAAATATTTAAATATACTTCGAAGTATATTTAAAAATATTACTAATTTTAGTATTAAATTGAAAAATGTATAAACAGATTAATTACTTTAAAATATTTCTAAATGTTTTCCATACTTGAAAATGTTCAAACACTTAAAAAGATTTGAACTTCAAAATTCTTTATACCACTTTAAAAGACTTTAAAATATTTGAAGATACTTCAAAATAGCTGAAATTTTTTAAAAATATTAGTATTTTAAGTATTAAATATAGTGTAAAAATATTTAAAAATATTTCAGAGAACTTTAAAATACTTCAAAATATTTAAAAATATTCAGAATTACTGCAAAATATTTTAAAATACTTTTCAATATTTCAAAATGTCTAAAAATACTTAAAATATCTGTAAAATATTTTAAAATATTTGAAACTATTTTAAAATACTTCAGACTACTTCAAATTATATCAAAATAATTGAAATTACTTAAAATGTATTTAAAAAATTCCACAATACTTAAAACTACTTTAAATTACTTTATTTAACACATGTATAAAAAGTCCCACTTTTGACGCATGGAAAACGTGGCAAAAATCGCATAATATAAGCAAGGATTCTATAAATACACTCGCGCATGCGTAGATGACGCATAGGACTTTTATTCAACGATATTTTCTTTTTACCACACTTTTATTTAACGA
>WNHD01010634.1:0-11738 GCA_011057455.1 Ganaspis sp. Gsp50 | reverse complement strand
TTGAGGAAGTTAAGAGCAGCGCCCTCTATCGGGCATGTCGCTCAAGCGGTTGATAATGTAGAATATCTTCTGAAACTACACAAGAGCGCTCAAAAATACTTTATAAAGAGATTTCTATTTGAAAAGGCAATAAAATTAGATTTATTTTCTGCAATAAACTACAAAAATTATATAACCTCTAACTGATAAGATGAATATGTCAAATATTTGTAAACTTCGGTTTAAAATTGTTATAGTACGTACAGAGTTTATATCTTTTACGTCATATAGGCAAAAAATGGAAATTAGAATAATTGTAAAAATGCAATTCCTTTTAATTTTGTTCTTACCTGTCAGAAAAAAAAAACATTTTCAAGTTTTTTAAATTTAAAAAAAAAATCACGTTTTTCGTTTTAATTTCTGAATTATATATTGAAATTAATTTAATAATTAATATATATTTTTAAATAAATAAGTTAATGAAACCTATACTCGATCGGGTACCAATAGTCGATCACTCAGATATAATTTGCTAAAAGTCAATTAATTTTTGGTTTTATTTACTTTTTTGATCATTTTCTTTGTCAAACATAAAGTTAGAACAGTACTATAGAATATTGCTATTCATTTATTTAATTCACTAACTAAAGTTATACAATTTATTTTGACTTTAATTCGTGTGATCGACAATTGGTCCAACATTGATTGACTACTGGTGCAATGGTTTCCCAGCCATTTTGCCCGCTGATCGAGTATTGGTCCCATAACCTCAAAAAATAACTCCTTTTTCAATTGTAATTTTGAAATAAATAACTTATGAAAATCGACTTTCACAGTTACACATTGCGAAATATAGAACTTCCACTGCATAAATTAAAAACAAAATTCAAAATAAATTATTCATTGGCAGTTTTTTGGATTTTATAAAAAACATTACTTTTATTTTTCAAGATGTTGATCGACTATTGGTTCCCTTACCCTATTTTTGATTGATACATTTTCAATCTTCAACATCAAATTATTTTAATTAAGATTTTTTTTTAGTTGAAATGAACAAAACATTTTAAAAAAGTTGTTTTCTACAATAATAATTAAAAAAGAATTTTTGAATTGCAAATAGTTCCCGACATAAAATTAATAATTTTGAACGAAAACGGTAGAATTCATTAGGATTCTTTTTTATAAAATGGACATTTTTTATTGATTTTTCTGTTATAAAATATTCTAAATATAAATATTCGAAATTGTAAATATGTTGTAAATATTCTAAATTCAAAAATTAATGGATTGACATAGGTATATTATATTTAATAAATTATATATAATATAATATATTTAATATATTTTAACAAAAATTTATTTAATAGCATTTCATTATTCTTTTTATTTAAATTTAAATTATTTTCTATAATTTCTAAAACAATTATTTTTTTAGTAATTGTTTAGTTACAATAAATATTTTTTTTTTTTAGAAATCAATTTGAATTGTTTGAATAATGTAAATATTTCACAATGATTTTTTAATTTTTAGACGTAATAGTTTATTTTTTTAAATAATTTAATTAAATATTTAAGCTGTTTTTTTAATTGGCATTTTATAATATTTTTAGAAAGAAATTGTTTTTCTATAAGAAAGCAAAAATATTTATGAAATTTACATAATTTCCCATCAATTATTATTTATTATTATAAATATTGCCTGCGAATTAATATAATTATTAATTTCAAAATTATATAAATAATATAAAGGTAAATATAAATTTTATTTACAGAACTAGAAAATGGTAAAATAATGATTTTATACATTGCACAATTATATATAATATTAAAATAAACAAACCAACCTCTTTTTATTTTAAAGTAGTTTTTTTATTTTAAAATAGCATTTTATTTAAAAACATTTGTTCAATATCATAGAAATAATTCTTCGAGAGGCAGCTCGTTACATATAGTTATAATTTATAACCAGATACTTAAGTTAAGATAATTAATATTTTTATATTTCGTATGAAAAGAATATAATTCTAATTCAATATCTTTTATGGAATCTATTCTGTCCCCACTCTCGTCTGTTCCTATCCCTTTCTTTTCTCGATCTATAGTTCTCTCTTTATTTCTTTCCATTTCACGTTCTTTCTCTCGTTCAATCTCTCGTTCTCTCTCTCGCTCTTTCGTTCTTTCTTTTCCTCGTTCTATTTCTCTGTCCTTTTCCCTTTCCTTCATTTTATCTAGTTCCTCTTCTTCCTTCTTCCTTTCCATTTCTCTGATATTTAGTTTAAGTCTTTTGTAATCCACATCCAATTCTTTGTACTCTACTCCCGGGTTTCTTAATCTTCTTCTGTTTCCGACTGCTCTATCCTTTCTTCGTCCTGTAATTGTTTCATACAATATATAATATACAATATTCAAAACATGTGTATTTAAAAAATTAGTTTGGCTTGGATGTCAGAAATAAATTGAAATTGTTTTTGTATAATTTGTTTTAATAAGAATACAATTTTTAATAACTTAAAAATAGTCAAACTTTTTATGGAAAATAATCAAAATATAAACATCAATAAGAATTTTAATCTTTTGTCAAAGCCAATAGTTTACAATACAATAGAATATTGACACAATTTTTTGCATTTTATAAATTAACGTATAATTTTTTAACAGTATCAAATAAATAACTAATGAAGGGGCACAATCAACCCCGAAACCTCTGACACAAATTATTTCTGACAACGCAAAACAAAATTTTTAAATACAAAATTTATGACCAAAGGTCAACATAATTGACAGACTATTTCAAACGCCTAAAAATGCTTTTAAATATAAAAAACGCGAATTTTCAATATTTTTCAAAATTTTAAAAATCTAATTTTTTTTAGGGATTCAATATTTTCAATATAATGGCTGCAATGTGATTAATAATCGGTCAATCAATACGGTTTTAAAGCGGCTTAAATAAAATTCTATTAATATTTATATAATATTAAAAAGATTCAAAATAAGTTTCCTAATTAATCAAAAATGTAGTTATATTTGATTCATGGCCTTTAATGTTTTATTATTTTGTACCCTATTATAAGATCTATGATTTCGTGAACAATTCATGTCCGTAATTGTAATAATTTATTTAACTAAGAATGAATTAAGAACAATAAATTAAGAAAACAACGAGGAATTTTCAAATTTCACGCACTAATTTTAAAAACCAATTGCACCCAATATTTACCAAAATTTTGCCAAATTATTAAATACAAATAACAAATTAATACTGTTTTAACAATGATCAAGAAAAACATCATGTTTTGATAATTATTTGTGCATTATTAAATTAAATTGTAACAATGATCGAAACGTAATTTTTACAATGCAATGCTATCTTACATTCGCAATAAAAAATAAATATTAATATTTTTGATTAATAATGCCAAAAATGTATTTTATAAACATCTACGCTCAAACGACTAAAAAATAATTAATGATATCAAGCTGAATATAATAAATAATGTTGTCTACATTTTCTTTAACAGAATACATTAAATAAAACAAATTCTAAAGAACAATTTTAAATGAATTTGAATAAAAGAATATTTTTAAATAAAATCATTGATCAAAAACGTTCTGTACTTTATCTTCGAGAATTTTTTGGTTTGACTCACATAAATTTTGAAAGAAATTAATAAGAAAAATAAAATAGTAAACAAAAATCCAATAGAAAAAATAGAAAAGTAATTAGGAAAATTAGTAATTTGAAAATAAAATAAATATTTAACATGAACATTAAATAATTTAACAAATAAATATTTAATAAATACAAACAATAATAAATAATTAAATTGTGCTAATAAAATAATAGTAATTAACAAATAATAGTAATATTATGTATTAAATAATAAATTTAGAAATGGAATTATTTGATAAATTCAATGATCTAATACAATTTGAAACTTCGTAGAAAACAAAAAATATAAAAAATAATTATTAAAATGAATAAATTACTCACGCTTTCTGATTCCAATTTCTTCTCTCTATCGACTTCATCATCGACCTCTTTCTTTTTCTTCACTTTCCTTGGTGGCGCGGGCTGCCTCTTTTTTTCTTGTGCTTTTGTCTTCTTCTTCTTTAAGGTCATTTTTCTTGCAAATTCCTGTCACAGAGAAAATTAATTACAAAAAACACACCAAAATATATAAATATTTGCTATTCACTTTTTCTTGAAGCATTTTCTTAACCCACGTGGGATAAGCAAATAATTCCAAGAATGACGAATTTATACACTTTGGTGTTTAACCTGTATGCTGCCGGCGTTTGCCAAATCCGGCAATTGAGCCTAAATGTTGGTTTTCTGGCAACCTATACTTAATATAATACACGTAATATACGTTGTACAGATTAAGCAGTACAATCGTGCTCCATTGTAGTAACATTTCCATTGTAAGAACGGAGTTTTTTCCATTGTAGTAACGTAAATATCACACCGGATTTTGAGTGATTTCAATGATTGCATTTCTTATATTATAATTTTTGCATCCTTTAGTTGTATATTATTGTTAAACATAACCTAAAAATGTCAACGTTACTATAAAGGTCACTTCCGGTCCCAACTTCGTTACTACAATGGAACACGACTTTATTCTGTAATACTATAATTACTGTAAGCCGATTAATTTTTATAATGTAATTAACCTATTTATATGTACCTTCAATGATGATCGTCACCACGTAAAGAATGGGGCCTGCTCGGCCATGTTCGTCGATATTCGCGCCCTCAACGACTAGGCCTATCAACGACGTGACGTACTAATTCAAATATTTTCGGGTGCACCTACATGCTGCTAATAACAGGCAGATAATTATAGTGCTAACCTATTACAATTTCTTTTCTTTTGATAATTAACAAATTAAATTAAAAAATGCTACAAGAGGTAATTACTGTGAATATCTACACTGTAGAAAATCAAAATTTGTGCATCAAGTGCAGACAGTGCTACAGCCGGCCCTGAAATTATAAAATAGTTCAATTCGCTCTGGGAATTTTATTGTATTCGTATAGCTGGTCTTTATTTTATATTTTGTAAAAAAAAATTATAAATTATTATTGATTACATTATTTCTTACAATATTGCTTCTAAATGAGAAAAAATTTTGAAAAAATTTTTTTTTACAGTGATGTATGTTTGAAACTTAGCTCTTGATATATACAATATTTATTAATTAGAATTTAACCAAATATATTTATATACAGAAAAATTATTATTAAATTATCTATACGTATATATAAAAATGTTTATCATTTACAAAATTTCTAGATAATTATTTTAAAAAATCTTTAAAAATATTTCAAAATTTTAAAATAATAATATTCTAGAGTTTAGAAAATATTGAAAAAAATATTTCTGAAATATCTTAATAGAATATTATAAAATTATATTTGTACGTCAATCGACCTGGTTTTTAATTTAGAAAATTTTTCCGAAAAAAAATATTCTTAAAAAATGATAATTTTAACAGTTATATAAAAAAATGTAATACTGAATTTCAAAAATAATTTTAAAAAATAGTCATTGAATATAATAGCAATTCTTGTTGGAAAATATATGCTTTATGTAGCTTCATTGATTCGGTTTGATGCAAGAAATCTAGTTTCATATAATAATAGTAATAGTAATATTTATTGTTTTACATAAATATAGGAATAATTTTTTATAGAGTTTTTTACCAGATTTTTTAAATCGTAATTTCTATTCCTAAAATTTTGGGTAATTAGTAGCATAAATCTTAGTACGAAAATGCCCACAGAATGGTCAGAAAGATGAATTAATTCCTCATAGTTGCCACACGTTAAAAATCTGAATTTGTGTCTTTTTATTTGAAATTAGGAAAAAAAACTTATTTATCTTTTCGAAAGTTCAAAAATCAGCAATTCACAAAATTATTATCGGTCATTTGTGGCACAAATTGTTTGATCGGTTCGTTTTGATGCATGGAATCTTATTTCATATAATAATAACAATAGTAATAATAATAATAATAATAATAATAATAATAATAATAATAATAATAATAATGATAGTCATTATATAATTTTTTACAAAAATATATGAACAATTTTCGATAGAGCTTTTGCTCTAATTTTTTAAGTCATATTTTTTAAGTCATTAAAGCCTCAAAAAGTTAAATATGACATTAACAAAATAGACTTTTTTAATCACATTATAAAAAATTTACAAAATCACTTTATTTGGGTCATATTTTTCTTTGAATTTTATGAACTCGTAAGAAATTTAATAATGACAGATTTTAGTGAATACAAATTTTGTGGACTATCAATTCTGTACGGTATTGTATTAAATTTATACGAAATAAAATTAAATTTATATTACTTTTGAATACAATAAAATATTAAAACTTTTAGAAAAATAATTGAAAGTAAAAGTGATCAAATTCAGGTGGACAGAATAATAAGAATAAACAGAATGAAAGAATGGAAGAATGAATTACTGAACGAAATTGTCGATTATTATTATTAATTATTACTAATTGATAAATGAGAACAATAAACTATTATTGTACTTGTTTATGCAGGACCTAAAAGTACCAACTAAGAAGGAAAAAAGTAGAAAAAAAATCATAAATACCTAGTCGGCAGAAATCAAGTTTCAGAGAAAGAATTTAAGAAGCAATTCACATTCAGTTCGCTTTTGAATTATTATCAATTCACTTTTAGTGTTTCATCATACATATAAACGTCTAAGTTATAAAGTTATACAAATTCTTGGACTCGATAGGTTCTTTTAATCAAAAATATTAAAAATTAATTCAAAATAATTGGATTTATCTTTATTTCAACATCTTGCAAGGAATACAAAAGAATGAACAAGAAATGGAATTTAGAATATTTAAATAAATGTAATTATTAAAATTACTTTAATAAATACATACATATTTTTTAATACATATTTTTTATTGATAAATTTTTAACCTTCAGGATAAAATTATTTTAATTAAAAAATCTTGAATAATTTTTTATTTGAAATCAACAAAAATTTTGGAAAAACTGTTAACAAAAGTTATTTATTATTCTATTCTTGAAAAACCTTGTTTACTCTAATAATTAAAAAAGAATTTAATTGCAAATAGTTTCCCTGCTTAAAATTCATAAGATCCTTGAATTAAAACCAATCCCTGAGACAGTGACATATTTATTGTTAAAAAGATTTAAAATCGTATGCGAAACATCATAATCTCTCTTTTTCTGTCTTTTTTTATCTGATTTTTTCTCTAGCTCATTTTCTATCAAAATTAGTTGATAATCGTCCTAATTGTGTTGTTCCCCGAAAGAAAGAAAGAAAATGACATACAATTTTAATGTTTTCCATTGAGAATAATAAAGTTACTGTCAAACTGGGCTATTATTCTCAGGAAAATGCTACTTTCTTACTCAACTCTTTACTAGAATGCAGATTTATATTACAACAAAAAATTACTACGAAGTTTCGTTGCGAACACCCATCTGAAGATTTTTTATAAGTTACGTAAGAAACAAAAATAATTTTCAAAGGTATAAAATTTCAGAGTTGTACAAAATTTGTTTATTTTTAAAATTATCTTAAAACATTTTTCCACAGCAGTAGCTGCATGAAGTCTAGAATACAATAAAAAAAAGGTTAAAAAAGATTATTATTTTTGTAGGAATTGTTGAACATTTTTTTAAGTAAAACACAGAAATTTCATTAAAATCCAAATTTATTCGAAAAATAACATTATTTTAAAATTATAAATTGACTAACTTTCCAGCAACTCGCGCAAAAATATTACAAAATACATTACATATTAAATACATTACAAAATATGATAGAAATATTAGAAAAATATGAAACTTAATGTACAGGAAGAAAGAAAGAAAAACACCTTCTTAAATAAAACAAAACAACTTTATTTTTCATTTTGTTTTAAATCTGAAAAGTTTATTTTGGAACGTTTTTGTTTTTGACAGCTGTCACCATAACCTCACAAACTAAACACTATTAGAAATTTTCAGACGGTATCTAGAACCAATTTTAAATAATTACTTTTTTTTAATCCAATTTAAAATTTAGTAGATTCAGTAGAAATTTAATTTTTATAAGTAAATTGAATTTATACAATAAAATGTTAACAATTAATTCAACTAGTAATGAAAACATTAACTAAGGCTATAGTTTATAATTCAAAATCACAAAATTTGACGATAACTATGTAACACTGACAATAACTGAAACATTTACCTTATATTAAAAATACGTACCTTTTAACGAAGACGATAATCCTTTGACAACAGTTGATAATCCACACCAATTGGACACAACGCGAGACACTTGCAAACATACGGAAATTCCGAGCAGAAATTGGCGGACAGCGATCAACGCACTGTATACAAAACTGTATTATGACGTCAGTGCAGTTTCCGCAATTGGCGCGTGCCAAGAGCAAGAAAAAAAATAAGGACGGAAGGCAGGGAGAGAGAGAGAGTGTGTGTAAGAGAGAGAAGGAAATAGAGAAGAAAAAAACAGAGCATCGAAACGTCTAGAATTGTATCATGTACAATTAGTAGCCGTGAATTTCTCACGTTCAAACTTGCGACCACTTTGACGCGTACCACCAAACAGGCGATAAATATTCTCAGTTTACCGGTTTTTTCGTGAAGTTAAAAACAAAAGTGAACAAGAAAAGGATTGCAGTGTTGTGATTAAATATGTGAAAAAGTGAAAAGATGGAAAAATATCAAGGACAGGAGACAATGAAGGTATTAAACAACTGTTACAAGAGGAAAAGTGGAAAATACAAAACCAGCGGCAGAAGACTATCGAAAAGTAAAGCAGCTAGATCCAGGTAAGTTCAATATTATACTAAACATAAATAATTCTTTACGTGTTTAAAAAATACGGACTTAAATATTTTTTTAAAAATCTCTAGGTTTTTTGCGATTTAACTTTAAATTCAACATAGTAAACGGAAAACTGTCACTTTTTCATGTTTCAGAAAATATTTTTAAAATCAAGTAAAATAAAATTTAAAATTACAAAATAAGAATGCTTTGAGATATATTTTTTAAATTTCAAAGCATTTGTGTACTTTTCAATACAAAAATTCAATATTCACAATTTGAAAATTAACAAATCTACCAAGTTGAATTCCACATCGTTTTTCATCAACAATTTAAAACTCCTGTTTTGACTTTAAAATTTTTGACCTAAAAATAACCCCAATAAATTTTATCAAAATATCTTAAACCGTTCTCAAGTAATTATCGTGTACTGAAAAAAGCGAGATGTTACTTTTAGAGCTAAATAGGCAATAATTTTATCATTTTTCAATTAAAAACAAAAAATATATAGGTCATTTTATTTGTTTTTTCACAAGAAATAACATAATATTGACCATTATTGGTTAATTATAAAAAAAATGGTAATAATGGGCAAAAACCATGTTTTTTATATAAAAATAATGTCTAAAATCTAGTTTTCACTTATTTGAGAAATCCTCTCATCTGTTTAGAGATATTTAAACTAAAATCATGCCCTATAATTCCTAAAAATTTAATTTATGCGGATCCCATTTCATATCAAGATTCATTGTTGAAATGTTCGAAAAAATGTCATACGAACCACACGTTCAGTTTTTGCAAGGCGGATCACCAAAAAAAAACGAAAAATCATAAGTCTCAGCTTTTGATTTCTAATTTCTTTCTGATTAAAAACAACATGATTGCTGTGAATTTCTGTCAACTGGATCCCAATTTAAATTAAGTTTTGTTGTTGACAATTTTGAAAAAAATCATTCGAACCGCACTTTCATTTATTGTATTATTTTTAAACGAAAAAAATCACAAGTCTGAGTTTCTAAAGTCAAAATTTCTTCTGATTTAAAAAACAGAATTCCTGTAATTTTCTGTTAACGAAATCCCATTCGAAATCAATAAGTTCCGTTGTTAAAATGTCTTAAAAAATTTGTACAAACCACACTTTCCGTTTTTATTGTTTCTAGTTTAAACCAATAAAACGAAAAATCGTAAGTCTCAGATTTGTATATCATAATTTTTTCTGATTAAAAAAAAAAATATTATCTGTGAATTTCTTTCAACTAAATCCCTGGTCAAATCATGATTCGTTTTTGACATGGCCGACAAAATTCCTTACAAACCACACTTTCAGTTTTTGAATGAAGGTTCAACGAAAATAACAAAACATCTTCTAAAGTAACAATATTTTCTATTTAAAAAAATTATAATTTCTATGATTTTCTGTTAACTTAACCTTATTTTAAATCAAGATCCGTTGATGATAAGTCTAAAAAAAATTCATACCAACCACAATTTCTGTCTTTGAATCAAAATTTAACGGAAAAAACGAAAAATCATAAGCCTCAGCTTTTTATTTCTAATATCTTTCTGATTAAAAGAAACATAATTGCTATAATGAATTTTAGTTGAATTAAATAAAATTTTGTTTGAATTAAACAAATTTATATTTAAAACAAAGAAAAAGACCAAACTTATTCTATGTTCGACTGTATAATAAAATGAAAATATATTTAATTTGAATATGTATTTGTTTAAATTGAATATAAATTTGTTTTACTCCAACAAAATTCATTTGTATCAAAGAAAATTTTATTTAAACAAATTTTTATATTCAAATCAAACAAAAGTTTCTCTCAGTGTACAACCCACACTTTCCATTTTTAGAATCAAAATTTAAGGGTATACTATGAAAAATGACGATGGTGGTCACGTGACCTATAAGCCAAATTTTTTCCGACGTTTTACTCTTAAAATAATAAACCTATCGTTATAAAAATTCGTATACATTCGTAAAATATCATCAAAATAGTCTGTCTGGTATGAATTTATTAATAATTTTGTCCAAAAGTTATTTTATAAAATTCTGAAATATCAAGTAACTACACTGAAAAAAAAGTAGTAGGTTTTACTACTTTTTAACTACTCTTCGTAGTAAAATAGGTTCTCAACTCAATTTAAAAGATTGTATTGACTACCTTGAAAGTAGTTAAAATAACTAGGAATGTAATTGAAATTACTACTTTAAGAAGTAGATTTTACGACACATTGTAGTTCAATAGGCTTTAACAACATTTTTTTTATACAGTCAACACATATTTTGCAGTTAAGGTAAGTCTGACGTAAGCGATGCAGGCTGCATCTTCGCCAAGAAGGTGAACTACTACTTTAAGTAGTAGACTTTACTACTTAAAGTAGTTTAATAGGCTTTAACACCATTTTATCCATTTAACACATATTTTGCAATTGGAACTACTACTCTAAGTAGTATATTTTACTACTTAAAGTAGTTTAATTGTCTTTAAAAACATTTTTTCCATACAATTAACACATATTATGCTGTTGAATCTACTACTTCAAGTAGTAGATTTTACTAGTAAAAGTAGTAAAATAAAATTTTTTATTATTTATTATTGTTAAGGTTCATTTTTTCAACCTCTTCTTCACTACTTTTGTTTATATAGGGGAAGGTGGGGCAAAACCGGGTACTTTGTGTAAAAAGATCATTTACAAAAAAGCTATCATACAAAAAAAATTTTTTAGTCCAAATATTTTTTCATTGACTATTTAACTACAAGAAAATATCGATAGTTACTAAAAAAAAAATTTCTATTTGTTTTAGACCACGTTTTTCAAAAAAATCCAAAGTACCCGGTTTTGCCCCACCGGTGGGGCAAAACCGGGTACCTAGATTTTCCATTGAAAAAAT
>WNHD01010628.1:0-11397 GCA_011057455.1 Ganaspis sp. Gsp50 | reverse complement strand
AGTAAATGATAATGCGGAGTTAAGATTTTATTACATTCGCACTTTATAAAGAAGGTTGTTCAAAAGAGATAATCAACATTGATGAAAAAAATTGAAAACTGCTGAAATGGCACTGAAAACGATTTTTATGCTTGCATTATTCTGCACTTGTCTTTTAATCATGCCGTTTCATGTATCATCACAAGGCTGTTTAAAACGTGGTGAGCAATGTAATGGGAGACCTAATAATTGCTGTCAACCATTAAAATGTAAAGCTCTTGACCGAGGCCTTTTCAGATGCTTCTAATCACAATTTTTAAAGATCTTGTAAGTAATTTTGCATATCTTTTTTAATGATAAAAATCTATTAGTGTAAACTCGTGCACTTTTTTATTCACATTTACAACTAATTTCGTTGTTTTTATAAAAGATAATGTTTTTCGTATTTTAAAAAATACGGGAACAAAACATTTATAAATGATGATATATATATATTTAACAAAAATAATAAGCGAAAATAATTGGCAAAAATAATAGTGAAAATATATTTTTCAGGGACAAAATACAAGTCTTGACGGGAGTTGAGTAATTAAAGGATATATTTAAAAATATTTAATTAATATTTGGATTTTTTAAATCTAAAAATAAAACACTTGATAAATAAGGACAAGAGATTTTTATTTAATGATGTAAACAGAGAATGAAGTTCACAAATCATTGCTGTTCAAAGCAAAAATAATTATAAATGATTTCCTAATAAAATAAAAAGAATGTAACACTTTTGCTTATATTGCTTAATGTTTAAATTACCCATATTGCTTTAAAAAATTGTATAACACGCAATCAACAAATCTTGACAAAAATTATATTATTTATTATTTAAAATTATACAATTTTTAAATACACATGAAAAGAGGTTAGTAGGATTGAATTTATTCAAACAAGACAAATTGTAATTAAACTTTAAATTTACTTTGACAAATATTTTAAAGCAGAACAGGAAAAAAAATTAAGAATGAATAAATAGAGTTAAGTAAATTCATTGTTATATAAAAGTCTTTTTCTTAAAAGGATTTTTAAGTTGATAGTTCTTTTCTATAAAAATCTTCAACTTAGTGTTGTTGAGGTATTATGTATATGTCTTTTGATTAGAAGAATGATTCTGAAAGAGATTAAAAAAGTTTGGTTTTTAAAATACGTATAAATAACAAAAAAGAGAAAGAACGATTATCAATAGAAAATTCATGAATAAATAAATATGCATTAATATATCTTAACTATCATATTTACGTTTATGTTTCGCAAAATCTGTCACGAGAACCTCGTTCTCTTCTCACACATCTCAATGGATTACAACAATTAGTTTCTCTGCCATTGCAACGACTTCCACGGGCTAGACAATCTTGTGAAATTACATCACTGATTAAAAAGCATATGCAAAAAATTGCAACTAAGACAATCGTTTTCAGAGACATTTTATACTTTTTATGATATTCTAAAAAATATCGCTACCTTTATATAGTCGTTACTTTATAAATTCATGTTAGTGACAAAAATGTGAAATTTATTTGTTTATTTAATATACATTTACGGGAGAACAAATACAATGTTGATCGCAAAGACTTACAAACAGATAACAATAGGGAAAAAAATACATTTAATTTCGTTTATATGCACCCAGAGAAATTTTTTATTTGAATTGAATATAATTTATTTGAATCAAATTACGATATATATGTCTCAGAGCCTAATAACTTATTTATTTGATTCAAATAAATAATTTATTTAAAACAAACACAAAGTTTATGAGTTTAAATAAAATGTTTATTTGAACCGAATATAATTTTTCTAAACAAATCAAAAGTTATTAGACTCTGAGACAAATATACTTTTTATCTAGGCTGTATATTTCATATTTTACGAGTGGTCGTCAACTAAGGTATTTTTCATTCAGTATTCGCAGTATTTGGAAAATTTTTTCAAATAATATTCCAGAGTATATACAAATATTCAACATTATTCTTAAGTATTCTTAAATATTCTTAGATACTCTCAGATATTCTTAGACCTTCTGGAGTATTCTGGAGTATTCTTTAATAAACTCAATATTCTTATAAGTTAAGAATACTTAAGCACTCTTAAGTATTCTTAAATATTCTTATAGATATTCTGGAGTACTCTCTAGTAAACTCAATATTTTTATAAGTAATATACTTTAGCACTCTTAAATATTCTTAAATATTCTTAGATATTCTTAAATATTTTTAGATATTCTTCGATACTCTGCAATATTCTTCGATATTCTTAGAAAATCTGTACTACTCTCTAATAAACTCAATATTTCTTACATAGTTTTTATATTTCGGCATTCAAATTTTTAAGAATGATGCATCTTTCACAAAAACATAGATAATTTCTTGTCTACTTCTTTCTAAATCTACCACTGACGACAAAATTCCAGTTTATTTTTATATTTAAAACTTATTCTTACACATTTTCAATGATATTTTCGCAAATTTAATTAGATTTTTAATATTCTATATTTCTAAGTATTCACAAATATTCTCAAATATTCCCATGATATTCTTTGAGAATATATTCTTCGTACAGGCTTAATTTGGAGTTGACGACCCCTCGATATTTTATTAAATAAAAAAATGAAAAAAATAAAAACGTAATAATTTGTAAATAATTCACGTAAAAAGAGGTCAGTAGAATTAAATTAATAGAGAAAGGACAGACAATTTGTAATTAAATTTTTAATTTATTTCGACAAATTGAAACAATTTAACAATGAATGAATAAAACATTTCTTGTAAATTCAATTATTATAAAAGTTTTTTCCTTTACAGGATCTTTAAGTTGATTAGTCCTTTTCTGTAAAAGTCCTCAACTTGGTAGCAGATGTTAAAAGAAACATTCTGAGAAAGATTGAAAAAAGTTTGTTTTCAAAAAACGTTAATAGCAAAAGAGAGAAATAACGAATATTAACACTAAAAATTGTTTTTAAAAAACGTAAATAACAAAAGAGAGAATATGAATGGAAAATTCATTAATTAATAAATGTGCATTGTGTTTAACTTAACTGTAATATTATTATATTTATTATGGATAATCGCAATATCGGACAAGAGAACCTGATCTTCTCAAACATATCAATGGTGCACAACAATGAGTTTCATACTCCCTGCAAGGTCGACCACGAGCGAGACAATACTTTTGTGAAGCGACATCACCGATTATAAAAAATATGCAAAGAATTGCAAACAAGAAAATCGTTTTGAGAGCCATTTTATACTCTTTATGATATTCTCAAAAAACTCGATGCCTTATATAGTCGTTACTTTGTAAATTTATTTAAGTGTCAAGGATTTGTAGTCTGTTTGTTTATTTAATATACATTTACGGGAGAACAAATATAATGTTGATCGCAAAGACTTAGAAACAGATAACAATAAGGAAAAAAATACATTTAATTTCGTTTATATACACCAAGAGAAATTTTTTTTTTGCATTGAATATAATTTATTTGAATCAAATTACGATATATTTATCTCAGAGCCTAATAACTTATTTATTTGATTCAAATAAATAATTTATGTAAAACAAACAAAAAGTTATGTACCTTAAATCAGGGTGGCCTCAGGTCAGGGAACATCTGGAAGTCAGGGAAAAGTCAGGGATTTTCATCAAAAGTCTCAAAAAGTCAGGGAATAAATAAATAATACATAACGAAGTTTTAAATTTAAATTTATAATGCTTTGACCAACATAGAATCATTAATTCTTATTGAGAAAAATTTTTCTTATCTCAATATTGTATGTTAAAAATATTTAAACTTCAAATAATTTCAACTATTCAGGGTTAGGTTTAAAAATTTTGACAGAAATGTGCATAATGTAGACTCTAGAAATGAATTTTAATGAACTCTAAATTCTGGAAAATAAGGCTTGAGTCAAGGAAAAATCAGGGAAAAGTCAGGGAAATTTGAAATGGATAATTTGTGGCCACCCTATTAAATAAAATGTTTATTTGAACCAAATATAATTTATTGAAACAATTCAAAAGTTATTAAACTCTCAGACAAATATACTTTTTCTCTGGCTGTATATTTCATATTTTATTAAATAAAAAATGAAAGAAATAAAAAAATGAAAGAAATAGAAACGTACTCTCTAAAAGTTAAAAATAACTAATTTGATAGTGAAAAGTCAGTCACTGATTCAATTAGTCAAATATAACTAATTATTAGTAAAAAATAACTAATGTTTTAGTCAAATGTGACTAATTTAATAGTAAAAAAATAACTAATTCAAATAGTAAAAAATAACTAATTCAATTAGTAAAAAAATAACTTATTCAATTAGTTTTGTTTTGACTATTAAATTAGTCATACTTGACTAAAAAATTAGTTATTTTTTTACTAATAATTACTTATATTTGACTAATTGGATCAGTGACTGACTTTTCACTATCGAATTAGTTATTTTTAACTAATTCAGATTTAGAGAGTAATTATTTAGAGAGTAAAAATTTGTAAATTCACGTAAAAAGAGGTCAGTAGAATTAAATTAATTGAGAAAGACAGACAATTTGCAATTAAATTTTTAATTTATTTCGACAAACACTTTACAGCAGAACTGAAACAATTTAACAATGAATGAATAAATCATTTCTGGCAAATTCAGTTATTATAAAAGTTCTTTCCTTTAGAGAATCTTTATATCGATTAGTCCTTTAGAGGATCTTTAAATTGATTAGTCCATTTCTGTAAAAGTCCTTAACTTGGTAGCAGATGTTAGAAGAAAAATTCTGAGAAAGATTGAAAAAAGTTTGTTTCAAAAAACTTTAATAACAAAAGAAGGAAATGGAGCATATTAACATAGAAAATTGTTTTTAAAAAACGTAAATAACAAAAGAGAGAATATGAATGGAAAATCCATGAATTAATAAATGTGCATTGTGTTTATCTTAACTGTAATATTATTATGTTTATTATGGTTATTCGCAATATGCGAGACCGGTACGTCGTCTTCTCCAACATCTCAATGGTTCACAACAATGAGTTTCATTCTCGCTGCAAGGTTGACCAGTGGCTAGACAATAATTTCGTGAAGTGAAATCACCGATTAAGAAACATGTGCAAAAAATTGCAAACAAGAAAATCGTTTTCAGAGCCATTTTATACTTTTTATGATATTCTCAAAAAACTCGATGCCTTTATATAGCCGTTACTTTGTAAATTTATTTAGGTGTCAAGAATTTGGAGTCTGTTTGTTTATGTAATATATATTTACGGGAGAACAAATACAATGTTGATCGCAAAGACTTACAAACAGATATAAATAAGGAAAAAAATACATTTAATTTCGTTTATATATACACCCAGAAACATTTTTTATTTGAATTGAATATAATTTATTTGAATCAAATTACGATATATTTGTCCCAGAGCCTAATAACTTATTTATTTGATTCAAATAAATAATCAATTTAAAACAAACAAACAAGTTATTTAGCTTAAATAAAATGTTTATTTGAACCAAATATAATTTTTGTAAACAAATCAAAAGTTATTAGACTCTGAGACAAATATACTTCTCTGGCTGTATATTTCATATTTTATTAAATAAAAAAATGAAAAAAATAAAAACATAATAATAATTTGTAAATTCACGTAAAAAGAGGTCAGTAGAATTAAATTAATTGAGAAAAGACAGACAATTTGTAATTAAATTTTTAATTTATTTCGCCAAACATTTTAAAGCAGAACTGGAACAATTTGACAATGGATGAATAAAACATTTCTGGTAAATTCAATTATTATAAAAATTCTTTACTTTAGAGGATCTTTAAGTTGAGTAGTCCTTTTCCGTAAAAATCCTTTACTTGGTAGCAGATGTTAGAAGAAACATTCTGAGAAAGATTGAAAAAAGTTTATTTTCATAAAACGTTAATAACAAAAGAGAGAAATGACGAATATTAACACAGAAAATTGTGTTTAAAAAACGTAAATGACAAAAGAGAGAATATGAGTGGAAAATTCATGAATTAATAAATGTGCATTGTGTTTATCTTACCTGTAATATTATTATGTTTATTATTAATAATCGCAATATCGGACAGGAGAACCTCCTCTTCTCGAACATCTCAATGGTGCACAACAATGAGTTTCATTCTCCCTGCAAGGTTGACCTCGATCTAGACAATAATTTCGTGATGTGAAATCACCGATTAAAAAACATGTGCAAAAAATTGCAAATAAGAAAATCGTTTTCAAAGCCATTTTATATTTTTTATGATATTCTCAAAAAACTCGATGGCTTTATATGGTCGTTACTTTGTAAATTTATTTAAGTGACAAAAATGTGAAATTTATTTGTTTATTTAATATACATATACTGGAGAACAAATTGAGTGATGATCACAAAGACTTACAAACAGATAACAATAGGGAAATTTACAAAAAAATACATTTCGTTTATATATATTCCATATATTAAATGAAATGAGAAAACGGAAAACATAATATTACTTTTCTATTCTCATTCATTTGGCTTAATTTCATAGAATTATATTAAACTTTTTCTCGCTTATTACATTAATTTTGCTTCCTCAAAGGGAAGCATTATTTTTGTTTCGTTTTGCAAAAGAAACTGACAAACGTAAAATTGAAAGGGGTGAACAAAAGATTGTGATTACAAAAATCGTTTTACATATCTTTTTTTTTATTGATATTCTTTACAATATCTTTGTAGTCCTATAGAATGTCACTTTTTGAAATAATGCACAATATTTTACTAAATGGAATCCTTTGTATTTACATTTCTCATTAAACATCGTTTTCGAAAAAGATTTCCATTTGAAATATCCTGAAAGAAACACAAAAAAGGAAATATTAAAAACTGAAGTTTCGCCATGAGGAAGCAATTATAATAATTTGTTGATTAAAATATGTTAAAAGTATTGCCGAATAAACGTACATCTCAATTTTTTGAAAAATTTTAATTCTTTTGCGTTAAAGAGAAATCTTTATGCATACAATTTTTAATTATTTGTTTTTATTTAGGAATAAGAGCAATCGAACAAATATTCACCGAAAAAAAGAAGTATTGTTTTCAGCCCATTTTTGGCAGAAACCGTTTACATAAGTGTCAATTTGGACTGATTTTAAGCTCAAAAAGTGACTTAGTCTTGTTTTAAACTAAAAAATTAACTGATTGTGTAAATGGTTTAAGACTTTCTTTTCTCTGTGCTTAATACCAAATCTACGGTACACTTTTAAGAAGTATCCCGATTCGAAATTTAAAATCTCTGTTAGTTCTCACAAATTCTCTAAAAGGGTTCTCAATATGTTCTCTGAAATTCTCTTTTAGTACTGATTAGGTGCTGTCTAAGTCTCACAAGTTCTCATTTAGTTCTCAAAAGATGCAGAAATGGAAATTTGCGCAGCCTAGGAGAACCAAATGAGGATATGGTTTTAAGGAAAAATGTTAATTTTTAATGTATTTGTTAAAAGAAAAATGAATTTTTTATTAACGTAGAATCTATCTAATTGCTCTTCTGAAGCTGAAAATATTGAATTTTAAATTATTTTCAAAAAATTAGTAGAAACAGAGCTACTGAAAAATCTTTAATTTCAATCAATTTTCAAATTCTCTTTTAGTTCTCAAACAGTACAGATTTGGAAATTTGCGCACCCTTGGAGAACAAAATGAGGATTTATTTATGTCCTCTTTAGATTCTCTAAAAAGAGAACCAAAATTTTGACTCGGGTATCTGCAAGAGGTAGATAGTGACTTTTTAAAAATTTACAGCACAAATAAAATTCGTTACTTATCTGTTAATTAAAAATTAAAGAATAGAACTCCCTGTATGAGGAAGCAAAAACTAAAATATACCTACACGGATACTCGAATTTGCATTAAAGGCAAATTTAGATTTTACCTTAAAGACAAAATCTAAGATTTTGACGGCTTATTTTGCATGTTAATGGGGGACAACAATCATTAAGTCTGGAATTGCAACGATCACCGTGTTTTAAACAAGCTTGGGATGATACACTACATGGTATAATTAAAAGACATATGCAGAAAAAAGAAAGCATAAGAATCGCTTTTAGCACCATTTTAACTACACTTTGTAATATTTTCCACAATTACAATTATTAACTTTATTACACAGCTTCTTATATACGGAACAATTACATACAATGTAAAAATGTAGTGAAATCTTAACTCTTAATTATCATTTGTTATTAACAAACACTTTGCGATAAGAATAAGGAAACTTTTAAAAACTACATACTCTTTTTATCCAAGATAAAGTTCTGAATAAAAGAACGAACGCAATACAAGAGTCGCAAATATTGTTTTAATAACAAGTTTTGTTTTTCTTATTTTTTTGACTTCATTTGTCCTGCGCAATTTATTTTCTATTGGCTATGTAGATAGCCAATAGATTTTATCACGAAAAAAATGTTTATATGAACGATAAGCATTTTTAAATTGTTTTTCCTTGAAAGATATAAAAACATTTTTTGGAATCGATTTTCAAAAATGTGCTGCACTTTCCGTGGTAAAATACACTCTCATTTTTGATGAGAATGTAAAAATCTAAAGGAGTTTCGGTTTAAATAATTTTTATGCAGAGCATCATTTTTTGCAAATTCTGACATCTATTGGTTTATGTAAAGTTTTTGTTTTACTTTATATTCTTTTTTTTACTTAATAATTTTTTATTTATTTATTTGTTTATATATTTATTTTGCTTTCTACTTTTATTTTCTTCTTTTACTTTTTTCTTTACTTTTTTCTTTTACTTTTTTCTTTTACTTTTTTTTTACTTTTTTCTTTTACTTTTTTCTTTTACTTTTTTCTTTTACTTTTTTTTTTACTTTTTTCTTTAACTTTTTTCTTTTACTTTTTTCTTTTATTTTTTTCTTTTATTTTTTTCCTTTAGTTTTTTCTTTAACTGGTTTCTTTAACTTTTTTCTTTTACTTTTTTCTTTTACTTTTTTCCTTTAGTTTTTTCTTTAACTGTTTTCTTTAACTTTTTTCCTTTACTTTTTTCTTTAACTTTTTTCTTTTACATTTTACTTTTAGTACTTACATGAAACAGTTGAGTTCCTACTAACGGCAAATTCTGTAGCCAATAAATGCCACACAGTACATTGGACGACAACAATCATTGGGTCTTTCGTTACAACGTTTACCAATTGTTAGGCAATTTTGTGAAACGACCTCATTAGGTTTAATTAAAAGGCATATGCAGAAGATTGCAAGTGTAAAAATCGTTTTTAGAGTCATTTTATTGTTTTTTACAACTTCCTTAGCTGCGTGTACAATTTCTCTTTTATAGCAGTTGTTTGCGAATGTGTTAAAACCGCAGCTCTCAATATTATTTACTGGAGAATTTTTCCGCCAGAAAATAATAAGGAAACTTTTTAAAATAGTCTATTTCTGAAACAATGTTTTGAATTTAATTGTGCGACGTTAAATTAAAAATACATTCTCATTATTGATAAGATATTTCTTTATAATTACATAAAATTATAATTATAATTATAATTTTATGTAAATAAAATAAAAATAAAATAAAATTATAATTATAATTATAATTTTATGTAATTACATAATTACATAAAATTAAATTCTAAATGCTATGTATTAAATTCTGAATGGTTTTTGAATAAAACGATAAGGTAGTTTCAAAGCATTTAATTTACAAAGTCTTTAAACAATCTAAATCATATAAAAATGCGAATTGAAATATGCTTAAATTTCTATCTCGTTTGAATTTAGAAATTTTTTTGTTATGTGAAACACTGGAACTTAATTTTGTTTTCGTCCAAAAAGAGATATGAGCGGCTCCTAAATAAAAATATCCTAAATAGAATAAATTAAATTTCGGGTCTAAACATAGAGCGAGACATAGAGAAAACATTTTCAACAAAATGTGTTTTTACTGTTTTTTTTTAAACACTCGTGAATAGAACAAATATCTTATTGAATACCTTAATTAAAAATTAAATTAGATAAAGAACGGACGTTAAAGATATAATTATAGATAAATAACCTTTCTTTTTTTAATTTTGCCAAAAAAATATGTACACAAGTACTCAAAAAACTAAACTGATGAGAATACTCACAATTCCATAGTTGCAATTAAATGCAAATTTTTTTAAGATTTTTCAATAACACACATCTCCATGGACGACAACAAGGAACAACTGGTTCGTCACAAACATCATAACGATTTATGCAAATTTGTGAATCAATGTACCAAGAAGAATTTAAAACACATATACAAAATATTAAAAATGCGCAAACATTTTTCAAACCCATTTTATTATCTTTGTTTCTTTATATTTTAGTCTCTTTATGGAACTCTTGATAACATCAATAATTTTATATAGCCCCGGCAAGTCAATAATATGCAAATTTATTAAAACTGCAAGAAACAAAATATTTGCAAAAAACCTTTGAAAACAAAATAACAAGGAAATTTTTATAAAAAAAAACACGCTGCTTTTCTTATTAACGAAATAGGAATAAAATTGAGAGAATTTCATCAGATTATTTGCCCTAGAACACTGTAAAAAGTCAATCTTATTTTAAGACAGGAAATGTCTTAATTTAAGTTGCAACATTTTTAAGACAGACCCTGCTGATTGTCAGATCATATCTTATTTTCAGTTAAATTGTGGAAAGCATACTAATAGGCAGACCAATCTTATTTTCAAGATAGCATTAATTTCAGACGTCGCATCTTAAAATACGATTTTCTTTTTACTGTGAATGATTTCCAATAATTTTTACTAGATCATAAGATTGACCTTTTTTTACTTCTTTTGACATCAATTTTCTTACAATATTCTTTTACGCCCTTCATATGCATAATAATATGCATGTTACTATTATTGTATACATACTTCCCAATAATTCAAAATATCTAAAAATACTTAAAAGTATTTAAAATATTTCAAAATACTTAAAACTATTTTAAAATACTTCAGTTTACTTAAAAATACTTGAAACTATTTTAAAATACTTCAGTTTACTTAAAAATACTTGAAACTATTTTAAAATAATTCAGTTTACTTAAAAATACTTAAAATTCCTTTAAAATATTCAAAAATACTTAAAACTACTTTAAAATACTTCAAATATTTAAAAATACTTAAAAATATTTAGAAATATTTAAAACTACTTTAGAATACTTAAAAATATTTAAAAATACTTAAAACTACTTTATAATACTTCAGACTACTTCAAAATACTTCAAAATATTTTAAAAAATTTAATGAAATATTTTCAAAATAATTTAAAATACTTCAGACTACAATTCAAAATACTTCAAAATTTCTAAAAATTCATCAGAACTTTTAAAAATACCTAATGATATAAAAATATACTT
>WNHD01010621.1:0-17374 GCA_011057455.1 Ganaspis sp. Gsp50 | reverse complement strand
TTTCTTTTGTACAAACATCACAATTTATGAGACAATAAGAATCAAATTGTCCTGACACGGCAACGTCGCAATTTTTGAAAGAAGTGACTGTTGACAGATAAACGTTGCATTTTTAAAAAAAGGCGGATTCAATTTTCGCTCTCATTGTGATTGTAATTTTTGCGAAAGAAAATTGAAAACATTCACTCTTATGGTGGCGTTGCAATTTGTTGAGAAATGCGGAATGAATAGCTAGCGCCACCTGTCGGAGAGCGACGAGACCGTGGCGGGATTTTCAAACACTCGAATTGCGAGCCCACTCGAATGGGAAGAATTATAGGATAATGGTGAGTAAAATGACGTTAAATCGAGCATCGTTGTAGGTAAGATAATGTTATCATGTGTCCCACGTCTCTCGTTTGGCCGTTAACTGGCTTGTTGCTTTAACTTTTACTAAGCGACTGACATCAATATCCTCGCACTACCGGTTATCGAAAGGAACGTCACTTTAAATTATAAGAAGCAGTAGATATTCAACTCTCGCGTAATTTGCTTGCATAATGCACGCCTACGAAAACACCCACGTGCTCAGTAACTCTCGATCAAGAGAAGCCACAGTCACGTCTCGCACAACATTAATAACTATTATAATAATGAGATCTTTGATCGCGAAATCGTCTCTTATTATCGTCAATGAGTGAATGTGCATCCAGCCAAATATTTTTGGTGCGCAGTAGTCACCTTTAGCAATTCTAACTGCGCAGTAGTCATCTAGAGACATAGCATATGCGCAGTAGTCAGTTAAAGATGTTACATATGTGCAGTAGTCACCTATAGCTATTGTATCTGCGCAGTAGTCATGTAAAGACGCTACGTATGCGCAGTAGTTATCTAAAGACGTAGAATATGCGCAGTAGTCACCTACAGATGTCACATATGCGCAATGGTCACCGAAATCTGTTGCATCTGCGCAGTAGTCATCTAAAGACGTAGAATATGCGCAGTAGTCACCTACAGATGTTACATATGCGCAATGGCGACCTAAATCAGTTGCATCTGCGCAGTAGTCATCTAAAGACCTTACATTTGCGCAGCAGTCACCTACAGATGTTACATATGCGCAATGGTCACCGAAATCTGTTGCATCTGCGCAGTAGTCATCTAAAGAGGCTATATATGCGCAGTAGTCACCTATAGCAATTGTATCCAAGCAATAGTCATTTATAGACGCAACATATGCGCAGTAGTCACCTACAGATGTGACATATACGCAATGGTGACTTACATCAATTTCATGTGCGCAGTAGTCACCTAAAACAGATGCTTATGCGCAGTAGTCACCTAACGCAGCTTCTTGTGAGCAGTAGTCACCTAAAGACATTGCATATGCGCAGTAGTCACCTAAAAATGACATATATGCGCAATAGTCACCTAGAAATGTTAAATATGCGCAGTAGTAACCTGGAGATGTTATGTATGCGCATTAGTCACCTAAAGACTCTACATACGCAAAATAACCACGTAGAGCAGTTGCATATGCGCAGTAGTCACATAGGAGAGTTACACTTGCGCAGTTGTCATCTAAGGCAGATACACATGCGCAGTAGTCATCTACGACAGATACACATGCGCAGTAGTCATCTACGACAGATACACATGCGCAGTAGTCATCTACGATAGACACACATGCGCAGTAGTCATCCATGATACTTATAGATGCGCAGTAGTCATCTATGACAGATACATCTGCGCAGTGGTCGCATATGGCACTTATAGACGCATACTAAGCAAACTAAACGCATTAGGCGCAAACAATAGCCATATTGAACTAAGATATACCTTTCCGAAAATTACCAACTTCCATCAAAAGCCTTTCTTCACCTTCCATAATAGCCTTTTGAACAATCTCCCAAATCGTAGCACATTTTTCTAAAAATTCTCTCTAAAAAAAAGAGAAAAAATTTTTCTAAAAATTCTCTAATTCTCTCTAAATTTCTAAAAATTTCCTTGCAAAAATGCAAACTACAAAGCAAACTGGAAAAAAACTCAGAAAGCAATTAAACAGGTGTCAAAAACACTCCAAACAACCAGCTCCATGCCGGCAGCTGAAATAACAATGAAATCCGAATTTCATCGATGCTAAAATGTCAAATAACAAAAGAGCAAAGAGCACAAATTGAAACCTACTTAAGAATCAATTTGCCCCTGTTGAAGAGATCACTCAGTGAAAAGTAATACGACAATAGAATTGGCCACAAACAAGAAACCTCAATGGCATTTATATACACTCGTAGGGGCCAGTTTCGTTGAGGGCAATGGATGGAATAATAAGATAAGAAAAAAGAAAACATTCTTCATCCGATCCATCTGCCCTTCATCCACCTCGTACGCTTGACTCCCTTTTTTTGCACCGAGAAACTTTCTCTCTTTTCCATTCTCCCTTGGCTCGAACGAACAAACGGGGGACAAGGAGGGGGCAGGTGTTTCTCGAGCGCAACTTCCGGCACAGCATTAGTCGAGCAATGGGCAAAGATGCGATAAAAGTGCCATGCTCTGGCCATGTTTCGGGCTCTTGGATGCTCCGTTCAAGAGGGAGTTTGCAGCAGTCAAGAGGCGCCTAATCGGGACCGATCTATATCTCCGAGGGATCTTGAGGTGAATCGGCTGAGTCCATCTTGCGCAACAACCAAACAGCCTCTTCTGTAATGCGCTCCAGATACAATCGAATTACAATCGAATCAAGGGATCGTGGTGCACGTTGTTACGTCCAACGCCGCCGCATCTTCAATGTGAAAGTTAATCGTGTCGTGTCGTTACTACGACGTGAATAAAAACGCTTCAGTGGAAAAGACACTCGCCAATACGAGAAGGGTGCAATTAGCTACGAGTAATTAACTCCTTTCGGTAATTTAATATAGCTCTGTTTTTGTCTCGTCATGAGGCTTAAATACAATTTAGACGCCTTTTTAAACGAAGACAATTTCTTCCTAATGAAAATCTTTACTGTAAAATAAGGGTTTCTTTTTATACCAAGGATGTTCATTTGATAAACATAACCTCAAAACTGAAAGTGAAAACTGTTCTTATTAAGCAATAACAGTATACTTAAAAAGTATTACATAAAATTTCGAAAGATTCGTTTATGCAATTTTTGTAAAAAATCAGATTTATTGAAAAATGGTTTTTAAATTGCACAGTCTCACAAACAAAAATAATATTTTTAAATATTATTCAAATATTTTAGATTATTGTCTATCAGGCTAATCATTTTTTACGTATTTCGGGTCCCTTAATCCGAATCCGATGAAAAGATTTCAAAAGGTACTTCGTGTTTTCTTTCTAGACTCAAAAAGCAAGAAATTTAAGTTTAAATTGTTGTAGAATTTGTAAAATCGATATTAAAAATGCAAAACTTACACTAACGTAATCATTGAAGTGTTACCTTTAATTTAAGCCCAAATAACTTGAAAAATATTCAGTCGTTCCCGAGATATGGTTCCAAACGTCCGCACATGTAAATCGGCCTAGCGTTAAAAGACAATTTCAGATACAATCTAAGTATGGCCGATTTACATGCGCGGACGTTTTGAGTCATATCTCAGTAACCACTGAATATATTTTAAGTTTTCTTGGCTTGGATTGAAGATAATACTTCAAAGATAACATTAAGGCAAGTTTCAAATTTTAAATATCGATTTTACAACTTCTACAAGAATTTAAACTTAAATTTCTTGTTTTTTGAGGCTAGAAAGAAAAGGCGAAGTAATTTCAAGTGTTATCGATTATTTCGAGTATTGTCTCGATTATTTCTAGTTTTCTCGATTATTTCGAGATTTGTCGATTATTTCGAGTTTTGTCGATTATTTCGAGATTTGTCGATTATTTCGAGTTTTGTCGATTATTTCTAGTGTTGTCGATTGTTACGAGATTTGTCAATTATTTCGAGTGTTATCGATTATTTCGAATATAGTCGATTACTTCGAGTGTTATCGATTATTTCGAGTTTTCTCGATTACTTCGAGTGTTGTCGATTATTTTGAGTTTTTTTCGATTAATTCGAGTTTTGTCGATTATTTCGAGAGTTTTCTCGATTATTTCGAGTTTTGTCGATTATTTCTAGTGTTGTCGATTGTTACGGGATTTGTCGATTATTTCGAGTTTTGGCGATTATTTCGAGTGTTGTCGATTATTACGAGTTTTCTCGATTAATTCGAGTTTTGGCGATTATTTCTAGTGTTGTCGATTGTTACGAGTTTTGTCGATTATTTCGAGTGTTGTCGATTATTTCGAGTTTTCTCGATTACTTCGAGTGTTGTCGATTATTTCAAGTTTTCTCGATTATTTCTAGTTTTCTCGATTATTTCGAGATTTGTCGATTATTTCGAGTTTTGTCGATTATTTCTAGTGTTGTCGATTGTTACGAGATTTGTCAATTATTTCGAGATTTGTCGATTATTTCGAGTTTTCTCGATTACTTCGAGTGTTGTCGATTATTTTGAGTTTTTTCGATTATTTCGAGTTTTGGCGATTATTTCGAGTGTTGTCGATTATTTCGAGTTTTCTCGATTAATTCGAGTTTTGGCGATTATTTCTAGTGTTGTCGATTATTTCGAGTTTTCTCGATTACTTCGAGTGTTGTCGATTATTTCGAGTGTTGTCGATTGTTACGAGTGTTGTCGATTATTTCGAGTTCTCTCGATTATTTTCAGTTTTGTCGATTATTTCTAGTGTTGTCGATTATTTCTAGTTTTCTCGATTATTTCGAGATTTGTCGATTATTTCGAGTTTTGTCGATTATTTCGTGTTCTTTAAAAATATTTTCGATGTTTTTATATCAAGTCTTCTTTTTAGATACGAATGTTCTTATATACAATTTTATTTCGTAATAAAAACTACTTTTCAATTTTGAGGTTATGTTGATCAAACGAGCATCCTTGTTGGGGTAAAAATGAGATGAAACAGGAATAATATACAAGATTTAAAGAAATTGAATAAGCAATTGAATAACGATTTAAAACATGCCTGAATGAGATTTGAGGGAGCAGATGAAAATGAGATTACGTTTGCATAAGAAGAAAAAGAAAAAATTCGAGACAACCCAACCTGTTTGTAGATTAAATCCAACTTATTTACTCGAGACGTGTCCTTAAACCTTGAAATGAACCAGAGCAGTGAGAAAAGAATAAAAGTAATTTATTTGAGAAAGCTTTTGCTATATTGAAGAAGAGAGATTTCTTGCAATTAAGAAAATAATTTGTTCATTATTTTTAACAATTGTTCCAATAAATTTAATCATTTTAAGAACACTGTAAGGATCATTAAAACTCTTTTTATTACCATCATAATTCGATAATTACAAAACTTAATGTCAGAAGAAATTCTATTCTATATCTTGCTCATATTTATAACATTTTATTTCTTTTTCGATCCATTTTTACAATCTCCATTTATTTTTATTTTATCACTGTTTTACAAACTATCAATTACCTTCGTTTCTTTTTTTTGTTTTCTTTTTTGTTTTCTTTTTTTTGTTTTCTTTTTCTTCTTTTTATATTCATTCTTATTCTTTATTTATAATTTTTATTTATTTGTATGTCTCTTGTTTTTATGTTTTACTTTGAAATATTTTTTCTTTTCAAATCATCATTATGGTTTATCTATTGATACAGTCAACTCTATGAATAGTGCCACTAAAACTTTACGAATAGTGTCATAAAAACTCCACGAATAGTGCCACAAAAACTCTATGAATAGTGCCACAAAAACTCTACGAATAGTGACACAGAAACTCTATGAATTGTGTCACAAAAACTCTACAAATAGTGCCGCTTTTCTTTTGTTTTCACTCGAGCGTCTTTTGTTTCCTTTGTGCAAATTTGTTCAAATCTGCAGCACTATTCGTAGAGTTGATTGTACATTATTATTTCTTTCTCTTTGTTCTCATTCTCTTTATTTATTTTGTTTAAATGTTATTCTCTTTTGCAACTTCGTTTTCCGTTTCTACATCTTTATTTCTAAGCTATTCGTTTATTTTTATTCAAAATGTTTCTCGCTCTCATCTTATTTAAATACAACCGAGTGATAGATTCGTATTTTGTTTATTCCTTTCTCTTCTTCCATATTTATTTTACTTTTTACTTTCTCGTTCTGTTTTAATGTTTTGTTTGTTTGCTATTTTGCTTTTAGTGCCAATTTCAGGAATAAATATTACACTCAACTCTACAAATAATGACACAGATTTGCACAAAGGAAACAAAGATCGCTCGAGCGAGAACAAAAGAAAAGCGGCACTATTCGTAGAGTTTTACTACTCTTAGAGTTTTAGTGGCACTATTCATAGAGTTTTACTACTCTTAGAGTTTTAGTGGCACTATTCATAGAGTTTTACTATTCTTAGAGTTTTAGTGGCACTATTCATAGAGTCTTACTATTCTTAGAGTTTTAGTGGCACTATTCATAGAGTTGACTGTCTTTAAGTTTAATATTTACAGTATTATAAATATTTACAGTCAATAAAATATTAAACTCTGTAATTTCATAAACACAAAATTATTTTCTCTATTCAACCAACTGTTGATTAAATTCTGCTGATTGAATCTCGGCATTGAGAATTGAGAAATCGAATTAACTGGTAGCCAATTAATCGAAAGAAAGGTTCTCGCTCGCCACTCACTCGAGTCAGTGCTTTCGAATTGGTGGCAGGAACAAATCCAGTTTCTCGAATAAAATGAACAAAATGAAATCTCAACATTCACTTTTTCTTTCCCCATTTCTTTTCTTCTTTTATCTCCTCATTTTGTTTCCTTTTTTATTTTTTGTTTTTTGTGTTTTTTTTCTCTATACATACAAACTGTCAAGATGCGCTCACAGCTAACGCGACAACCACCGCTGATTAGTCGAAATTCTTTTCTCGAGAGGATTCCGAGGTTTGCTATCAAAATAACTTCACTCACAAAATACCTCAGCGTCCGCGAAATGCAAACGAGAAACGACCGCTGCGATGCGTTTGTAAAAAAAATATCATTAACTCTTTCTTCTTATATCACTTCCAATTCCTCTATCTTCTTGGTTTAAAGAAGTTTCAAACACAACGCAATTTTAATACAAACAAGACGATATTTGTTGAATTCATTAATTTATTTGTTGTTAACAACAATAATTATAAATATATCAATGAGAAAAAATTGTTTTAAAATTTTAGAAATGTTATTATTTTTATTATTATATTATTGTTATTATTATATTATTGTTATTATTATATTATTGTTATTACTATTATAATTACTATAATTATTATTATTATTATTATTATTATTATTATACATTGCATTATTTTATCTAATTTATTGGTCGAATCGAACCTGGAATATTTATTCTTGATTCAAGCATTTTATTCTTGATTCAAGTATTTCATTCTTGATTAAAGTATAATTATTCATGATTCGAGTATATTTTTGCATGATTTAAGTATATTTATTCTAGTTCTAAGTATAATTATTCTTGATTGAAGTACATTTTTTCTTGATTTAAGTATAATTATTCTTCAATCAAAAATACTTAAACCTGATTGAAGAATAATTATTCTTGATTTAATCATTTTATTCTTGATTTAAGAATTTTATTTTTGATTAAAGAATTTTATTCTACATTTAATTACAATTATTCTTCACTTAAATATATTTTTTCTTGATTTAAGTATAACAGAGTTTCTACAAATTTTTCTTCTTCACAAAATTCCATTAGTTTTCCATAATTTCCATGAAAAAACTAAAAAAGTATCCATAATATTGTGTAACATATTTTTTAATTAGAAAATGAATTTTTCAATATTTTGTAAGAATTTAAATTACTTTTGAAATAATGAAAGTTTTTGAAAAATAATTTTTTATAGAATTTAAATTACTCAAGATCGTTATTTTTAATTTTAAAACCATTTTAAGTAATTGTAAGTGGGTTCAGGGGGGGGGCAAAGCCCCCATAAACAAAAAACCAACTCAAAAGATAATAAAAAACAATTTATACGTCAACCGTGAAGAATAAAAAACATTGTTAACATTAGATGCAAATATTAATTAATAAAAGAATAATTATTTTATTAAAATTAAGATTATTAAAATTTGTATTAATTAATTAATATAATTAAAATAATATTTATTCTATACAAAATTATACTATAAATAATTTCATTATGAAAATAATTATAAAATTAAAAATATGTAACAATTACAGAGATCACCGAGGAGATCACAGTTCGTCCCCTTTCACCCTCTTTTCTCAAGAAAATTCCCTAAAACACCTAAAAACAAGTATATTTCCCCCTTTCCCATATTTTTCAATAAATCTTTTTTATAATTTTTTAACAATAATACTTCATACTATTTCAAAATATTTCAAGTATTTTAAAGTAATTTTAGGTATATTTTAATATCTTGAAGTATTTTAAATGTTCTTAAATATTTTGAAGTATTTTAAAACTTTTGCAGTATTGGGAAGTATTTGAAAATATTTTAAATATTGGGAAGTATTTAGAAATAGTTTATTATTTTAAGAATTTTCAATATTTTAAAGAATTTAAATTTTTCCTTTCAGTATTGGGAAGTATTTTTAAATTCTTTAAAGTATTGAAAAATATTTGGAAAAAATGTTAAAGTAATTTTGAAGTATTTTTATTTATTTATTTATTCCAATAACGTCATATTTTTAAATATTTTAAAGTAATTTAAAGTATTTTAAAATAATTTGATGTATTTTGAAATGTACTTTAAAGAAATTCCAAGTATTTTTATAAAACCTAATCAACATTATAAAGTAAAGAAATTAAATTCGAAAAGAAAAATTTCCATGGTATAAATGAAAATTCCATGAGATTTCCATGATTCCATGAGGAATAATGTGAAAATCCATGTTTTCTAGAGTTGTAGAAACCTTGTACAATTATTCCGATTAAAAAATGAATACAAACAAATAATTACCACGAAAGAAAATTGATTACAAACGTAAACTATGAAAAGTCTGAAATAAATGTAATATATAATAATTTAATGTACAAATGAATGTTAAAATGCACCGAAGTGTAAATACAGTCAACTCTACGAATAGTGCGTCAGATTTGCATAAAGCACAAAGGAAACAAAGGAAACAAAGGATGCACGAATGAGATCAAAAGAAAAGCGGCACTATTCGTAGAGTTTCAGCGGCACTATTCATAGAGTTGACTGTATATTTATATGTATAGAAAATTATAAATCGATATTTGTATAGATGTAAATATGATTATAAAAATCGTCTTTTCTATACCCTTTTATAAAACAAATTTTTAAAAAAAAATTTCAGTCATAATTATAAAACAGAATCGTATTTTTAATAGAAAATAAATGACAGTTTAATTTAATAATAGAAATAATTGAATTTCAATGAAGTTATGTCATAATTTCAATTGATTCCTCGGACTAAAATAGCCGACTATCAATAACTCCAAGTTATAATATTGATAAATGTATTTTAAGACTCTGTATTACGTTAATTATTGAGAAATCAACTCGAGTGGATTTATCATGTTTTATTCATTTCCATCTTAATTAAAAGCGTACCATTTCAAGGACTTTAAAAATTTAATGCAAATCGTTTAAGTCTCGGAATAAAATTAAAGACCTATTTTCAAACTTTCTCAATCAAAAAAACAGTAAATTATTATTACATGTACTTTATTATTCAGTATTACAAAAATATCACATTTATTTATTTAAATATCAATTTTTCAGAATGTTTACTTTTTTTTTATTTTATTATGTATTTTTTTTTATTCTTATGTTATAAGAAAACTAATAATTATATAAAATAACTTATGTTATAAAATAGTATTTTTTTAATATTTTTTATTTCTCCATTGTTCACTCAGTTTTTACAATTTCCCCACACAAAAGGAAAGTTAATTGTATTTCGATATTAGAATCAACAAACAATGTTGTAAAAAAGTATTTACAATTATGATAATTTGCAATTTTTATTTTTAAAAATAAGTTGTATGGAAAGTTCAGAAAAATTACGTTAGGAGGAATCTTTGGAAAATATAACAAAATGAATTTTTTTTTTTTGGAAAAAGAGCAGAAGGGGTCAAAATTGTAGAAAATTTACGTGACGTCATTTTTTTACGATTTTTTTATTTTTGAAACATTAGGTGTAATTTTTAGAACTAATAATAAATTAAATTTTAACCGTTAATCTTGGATTATTTTAACGATAATTCACTTTTCAATAAACAATAATTAAAATACTGTAAGTTTAATAAAAAATAACAATTGAGTTTTTTTTAGCTTAATAATAATAATAATTTTATTTTTCTGATGCTACATATTTACATGTTTTACATCTTAATAAAAACAATTGAATTAAAATAATATCAGTTAATTAAATAATAAATAAATTACTGCTAGTTTAATAAACAAATTGAACCGAAATCACTGTGATTCTTTTTCAAATAATTATGTACAACTGTGTACAATAATAATTTTTCTTTTAAAAAAATCATATTTTTTATAATATTAATTTATCATGCATTAAATGCCTAATTTCTTCCGCGCTTAGGTGCGCGGGCGCGGAATTTTCGCTACTGCAAAATTGTATGATTTTATCGCATTTATTTAAAAGTAAAAAGATTCGTGAGTAGCTTGGCGGACTAAAGTAGTTGCGATCCACGTTGAGCAGCCGTAGCGCGCGGAGTGGGGGTACCGCTGTCAGCTGACGAGAAGCGGCGGTGCTCTGACGCATGCGCAACCTTCCAGTCAGCGCTCGGTTGTCGTTTGGTGCGCATCTATTTTTAATTGCAACTTCCAAACTGTTCGCTCGATTTCAATCAAATTAGACTCAAATTAAAGATAATTTTTCAATTGTATTTCCATTCATAAACAATTACAAAATTATTGTTATTCATGTATTAACATTATTTTTATCCTCATGTATTAACCCTCATGTATTTTAGCCCGTATATGTGAATAAATTAAATTAAATTAACATTATTCTTATTCTCGTGTTATAACATTATTTCTATCTGCATGTTTTAACGTTATTTTTATTCGCATTTATAAGAGGTCGTTCATAAACTAAGTAGCTCGACAAGGGGGAGGGGGGGTCTAAATTTCCAAAAAAATGGGCTACGTAGTTTATGGATGACCCCTAAGGGGTCATTCATAAACCACGTAGATCGTCAGGGGGGAGGGGGGTCAAGCTATTGACTACGGTAAGAGGAAAAAATGGCGCTAATGTATGGAACAGTGTGCCACGTGGGGGGTCAACATTTCCAAAAAAAATGGGCTACGTAGTTTATGAACGGCTCTTAAGTAAAATAAAGTATTTAAAATAATTTCGTTTGTAAAAAATGGCAGAAGTTTATGCAGTAGAAGTTTTGTGACAAGTGTGAGGCGTTAAAAAGTGGAGCTTCTATAAAGATGCTTAAGTGTATTATGGGCAGTAATTTCTCGAGAAGCATTTGAGATTAATTAGAGCGCATTTCTCAATAAAGGTAGTAATCTTTGCTGGGTGGTAAATGGCGCTTAATTGAGATGCAATATCTCTTTAGTGGAGTAAAGGGAAGTTGTTATCTCTTAAAGTCCAGTTGATGCTTGCCGCAGCGCCGCGTAAAGATCACTGCATTCTTGATTGACGTTGATTACGTTCCGGTTTGCAATTGGATTAGAAAAAGCTTTTCTCCAACCGGTCTCTATTAGGCTGCTTCTATTCAACTCAAACAAGGACTTCTTGTGCGGATGCTAGGTCACGGAATAAACTAGACATCCAACAACTATACTCACTCTTGTTCTCATTTTTTCTTTTTCTCCCTTTCTTTTCTTCTCTCTTTCTTTTTTCTCTTTCTCTCTTTCTCTCTTGCTCTCTTTCTTTTCTTCTCTTTTTATTTTCTTCTTTTTTTCTCTTTCTCTTTTGCTATCTCTTTTTATTTTCTTCTTTTTTCTCTATCTTTATTTTTTTCTCTTTTCTTTCTCTTACACTCTTTTTTCTCTTTCTCTCTTTCTCTCTTTCTCTCTTTCTCTCTTGCTATCTTTTTTATCTTTCTCTCTTTTTTCTCTTTCTCTCTTTCTCTCTTTCTCTCTTTCTCTCTTTCTCTCTTGCTATCTTTTTTTATCTTTCATTTCTTTTCTTCTCTTTTGCTATCTCCTTTTTTATCTTTCTACCTTGCTCTCTTTATTTTCTTCTTTTATTCTCTATCTTTCTTCTTTCTCTTTTTCTCTTTTTTTCTCTTTTTCTCTTTTTCTTTTTTTTCTCCTTCTCTTTTTCTCTATTGCTCTCTTTCTTTTCCTCTCGTCTTCTCTTCTTCCCTTTTTCTTTTCTTTTCTTTTTTTTCTCTTTCTGTCTTGCTATCTCTTTTTTCTTTCTTTTCTTCTCTTTTTCTCTTTCTTCTTTTTTACTCTATCTCTCTTTTTTTCTCTTATTCTTTTTTTTCTCTTTCACTCTTGCTATCTCTTTTTTGATCTTTCTCTCTTGCTCTCTTTTCTTCTCTTCTTCTCTTTCTTCTTTTTTTCTCTATCTTTCTCTTTCTCTCTTTCTTTTATTCTCTTTTTCTTCTCTTTCTCTCTTTCTTTTCTTCTCTTTTTCTTCACTTTTTCTTTCTTTCGTTTTCTTCTCTCTCTCTCTCTCTCTCTCTCTCTCTTTCTTTATCTGTTCTTTTTTCTTTCTCTCGTTCTCGTTCTCTTTCTTTCTCATTTTCATCTCCTTTTTCTCTCATTCTTTCTCTCATTTTCCTTGTCCTTCTTTCTTTCGTTTTCCTTCTCTTTCTCCCTTTCTTCTTCTCTTTCTCTTTTTCTGGTTTTCTTTCTTTCTTTTTCCATTTTTTGCTCTCTCTCTCTCTCTTTCTCTTTAGTTTTGCTCTCTTTTATTTCGACTATTTTTATATCATCAAGTTGAATATACACTTTGAGGCGAATAAAAAAAGGGTTACGGTTAAAGCGATAAAATTGCAGTTACACGTACCTCGCCGCAGCAATTTTGCTATTTTTAGAAAGGAGTGCCTGCTCATAAATTGAATGTAAACAATGCCTGGCAACAAGGTTGCAGGATATTTTTAAAATAAAGTGACGTTTGCTCTGACTTTATGGATGTTTTTGTAAAATCAAAAATAGATAATATCGAGGATTATTGAAGAAGAACAACAAACATATTGGCCTGTAGTTTGTATAAACAATAAAAATGTTGGTTAATTTGGATTTTTCTTGAATCGTTATTCGTGAAACGCTCTAAAGGGACCTTAGACGGAAAAAATTGTAGGTTATATTTGAAGGTAGTTTTTCCCTTTCTTTATAGTTTTCTAAAATCAAAAACCGTCTTTCTTTGAGAGTATAGAAAAAGTTCAAGAAAAGCTGTTTTCGATTTGTCGAAAATTAAAAAGGAAGCTCTAATTACGTTCAAACTATCATTAAACATAACCTACCATTTTTTCCACCTAAGGTCCCTTTTTTCAAAACGCGTCGCATTTATTTAGAATATTGCACGAAATACGATTACAGAATTGCTCAAGTGGAAATTTGTTTTTACATATACAAAAAGAATTCGGCATTGTTTTGAAACTTTAAGTTTCGAAATATTTTTTAGGGTTACTATAATTTTTTTTTTCAAAATGCCATGAGTATTCTATGATTTTCATAAGAAAAGACTTTTGAAATAGTGGAGTTTTTGCACTCGGGCGTAATGCAAAAATAACTTTTTATTAAAATTAAATTACTCAAAGTCAATATTTATCATTTTAAAACCATTTCAAGTATTTTGAAGTATTTTAAAGTACTTTGAAGTAATATAAATACACTTTGAACTATTTTAAAGTATCTTTAAATATTTTGAAGTCTTTTAAAGAAATATAAAGGACTTTAAAATCTTTAAAGTATTTTAAAGAATTTCAATCTATTTTAAAGTATTCCAAAGTATTTTTAAGTATTTCGAAGTATTTTAAAGTATTTCAAAGTAATTTAAACTATTTCGAAGTATTTTAAAGTATTTCGAAGTATTTTAAAGTATTTTAAGGTATTTCAAAATATTTTAAAGTATTGTAAAGTATTTCAAAGTATTTTAAGGCATTTTAAAGTATTTCAAAGTATTTTGAAGTATTTTAATGTAATTTCAAGTATATTTAAATATTTCAAAGTATTTCGAAGTATTTTAAAGTATTTTAATGTAATTTCAAGCATTTTTAAACATTTCTAAGTATTTTTAAGTGCTTTTAAATATTTTGAAGTATTGGGCGTCATTTAGAAATATTTTAAAGTAATTTGGAAGTATTTTGCAGTACTCTCAAGTTTTAAATGCATTAAATTTATATTTATAAACTGACATTTTAAAATCTTTTGCAATATATTTAATACTTAATACACTAAGATTTTTAAATACTTTTAACTATTTTGAAGTATTCTTAAATCTGTTGAAGTTTTTTTAAGTAATATAAAAGATTGTTAAGTATCTTAAAGTAATTTGAAGTATATTTTTTAGTATTTATAAGTATTTTTATATATTTTGAATTACTGGGAAATATTTTTAATTATTTTAAGGTAGTCTGAATAATTTTAATGTGTAATTTTAAGTATATTTAAATATTTTGAAGTCTATTACAGTAATATAAAAGTATTTTAAAGTAATTTTAAGTATCTTTAAGTATTTTGAAGTATTTTGAAGCGTTTTTAGACATTTTGAAGTATTTTAAGTATTTAAAAATATTTAAAAGTAATTGTAAGTATTTTTGAATAGTTTTAAGTATTTTTAAATATTAAATAAGAATTTTTTAAAACATTTTGAAGCATTAGAATGTATTTGGAAATATTTTAAAGTAATTTTAAGTATTTGAAAATATTTTGTAGCATTTTGCTTTGAAATATTTTGAACTATTTCTCCGTAAAGAAAAGGATATTATTAATTTTTGTAAAACTTAATAAACATCATAAAAAAGATAAACAGAGAAATTAAATAAAGAAAAAATTCCAATGGCATAAATGAAAATTCCATGAGAATTCCAGGTTTTTCAGAGTTGTAGAAACCCTGTTTTTGTCAAAAGAAAGTATGGGAAGAAGAGAAACATGCGCAGAAGGTTTGTACGCAATGTGTGCATGCGCAGAGACATCGCATGCAACATAAATATGCGCGATAGCTTTCTACGCAGTAAAGACATGCGCAATAGGTTTTTGCACAGTATAGACATGCGCAGTGACATTACACGCATTACAGATATGCGCAGTAGACTTGTGCACAGTACAGACATGCGCACTAAGATTTTTTGGAATAAATATATGCGAAGTAAGTTTTGTTCGTAATAAAGAATTTCGCAATAAGTTCGTGCACAATATAGACAAGCGCAGCAAGCTTCTATGTCATAAAAACATGCGCAGTAAGTTCGTATGCAAGACAGACTTGCGCAGTAACTTTATATGCAAGACGGACATGCGCAATACATTTTGACAAGAATAAAAACATGCGCAGTAGGTTTTGATACAATAATAAAGTGCGCCCAATTTCGTACGCAAGAAAATAAACCACAGAACATTTTCAATCAACGCACACTTTACTTTTTTCATTTCTTTTCTACGTTCTAATTATTGTTTCATCTAAAATTTGTACCAATGTTTCTACAATTAAAGAAATAGAATCCATTTTCATGACTTTGGACAAAAAAATAAAATCCCCTTTCACTTTTCGGAAGGAAATGAAATTCATTTTTATGACTTTGCCCAAAAAAATAAAACCATTTTCTTTTATCGAAGAAATAAAATCTATTTTCATCAATTTTCGGCTAGCCTTCTTTTTCACATTTTAAGCAACATTGTCTAAATACTCTCAATTTACAATTATCCCCGTAAAGCTTCATAAAAACAAAACAAAGAGCAATAAATACAAACACATGTCACATAAAAATTTATCATCTTTGCTGTTTTATCGGCAGAGTTGCTCTTTTTGTTGCGATGAGTGTGTGTCCGATGACTCTGCTGTTCATTCGGAAGCGGGAAATTGGAGCAGAAATGATTGATAGAAGAATGATATACAGTTAGGAGGGAACTAATAGAAGTAATGCGGACTGAAACGAACTAATAAAAAAATAAAAAAAATAAAATATAGGTATGAATTGATGGAGCGATTATGCTCTCGTTATCGTTTCAATTTCTTTTTTTTTTCAGGTCGAGCAACTTCGGAAACGACCTTCCCAATTCTCGATTGCTGTGTATCTTTATATGTATATTCTGATTATTATTCAGTCGAGTGTATTGATTTATGAGTCACGGATTAGTGGCCTTGAGCTCAGTTAACGCTGGAAGAGGTTTATTGCGTTTTGGCTCCCTCGATATTCTCATCGTCAAGTATCCGTGTAAATGCAAATACACATGCAACATAAATAAAACGGCACAAGGTAACGACAGATAAGTGTCCTTTGTTCACGAAAAATCCACCCGAGAGAAACTGGCCCATTTAAATGCCGCCTGATCCCGATTATCTTTTAATACTCGCTCCAAAAAAAAAAAAACAAAAAAACCCTATCAGACATTATTTGCATTTAAATTCAAAATTACTGCATCCTCTTGGAGAAAGCTTTATTGGACAATTTTTAAATATTCTCGATATTTCTGAATGCAATTTAACATTGGTAATTTAAATCTTTTATAAAAATTGAACTAGGATTTTAATTAATAAGAATTTTTATAAAAATTCTTGTAGCGCACGATGGCGCGTGATAATTGTTTGTAATTCTATTTTCATGACAATAAGAACTTTATTTGCATTAATTGTAGTTGCAACAACATAATAACAAGGGTAATAAAAATAATGATGAAAATAATTGATTTGTTATTTATTTTTTTGTATACGTTAGTAGGTCGATGACCGTAATGATTATGTTTATTCGTAATCATTGTTTCTATGATAATAGTAATACAGTCGACTCTATGAATAGTGCCAAACACTTGTGAGTCGATAAATTTTTTTTCGAAAAACGTATTTCACTCTCGAGTATGATGAAGTGTTTGAGTCGCACTCGCACTTATGGTAGGGTCGCAAAAAAAGGGGTTAGGATAGTGGTAAAAATGGCACTATTCATGGTGGCACTATTCATGGCGTTGACTGTAATAATGATTTCATAAACAATTTAACGAACATAATATTCATTTACAAGTAGAAAATAAAGGCTTATTGGTAATAATAATAATAATAATAGTAATAATAATAATAATAATAATAATGAAAGTTGACGTTTTTTGCGACCCAAAGAAATGTAATAAAAATTGGTGTATTTTCTTAGTGGTTTTAATATTATTAATAATAATTGTAAGCATGTTGTAGTTATTTCAACCCTTTTTATTAATAATATTCTTTGGTATGTTGTTTTGGCTTTAGGGTTCAATAAATGAATACACTAGTA
>WNHD01010611.1:0-12387 GCA_011057455.1 Ganaspis sp. Gsp50 | reverse complement strand
GGGGATCTGGAGGGGTGCTGGACAGACCCTCTAGTTTCGTTGGGCACGTATGGAAAAAATTTGGGGGTCTGGACTGGCGCTGGCCAGACCGTCTTGTTTCGCTGGACAAGTATGGAAAAATTTTGGGGTCTGGTCTGGCGCTGGCCAGACCGTCTTCTTTTGCTGGCCAAGTATGGAAAAATTTTGGGGGTCTGGACGGGTGCTGGCCAGACAGTCTAGTTTTTCTGTCCGTAAGCATGGAAAAATGTTGGGGATCCGGACGGGTGCTGGCCAGACCGTTTATTTTTGTAATCGGACGTTGTCCAGACAGTCTTGACATAGCGCTGGCCAGACGGTCCAGTCGAGACCAAATCATGGGCAAACGTTACAATTCTGGCCAGCGCCATGTCAAGACCGTCTGGACAGCGCCCGCCCAGTTCCCCAACAATTTTCTACACAGGGTCTACTCGCAACCTTGCCATAATATTGTACCAAACATTTGCAGAGTAACTTTGAGCTAAGTATAAAAAATGTTATACTATGCGAATATTTGGCACAATATTGACGTAATATTGCAGGAACCTTGCTTGGCAACGTTGCCTATGCAATATTGTGACAAGGTTGCGAGAAGGCGGACATCCTAATATTGCCAAGATTGACATGCAATATTGCTGCAATATTTCGTGCTATTTGGATATTATTTACAAGTATTTCAGCTACCAAGTATTACTAATTGTTAGCAATCAGTTGAAATTAAATTTTTTTTTAAACACCGACTATGTAAAAATTAAAATATTAAAGAGTTTGCTGATACCTAATCCGTCAAACATATTTGTAATTGATGTGCAAGAACTTTCTTTTGATTCATTGGAACTGCGATCTTGGTTTTGCACAGCATTTGTTATCACCGACTGCGATTTTGATATTTCTTCATCCTTTTCTGGTATATTAACTGTAACATGATTCAAATCTTTAAAATTGAAAATAATATATAGAACTATTTATTATAATTCCTTTCATATTTAACCTTACGGGTTTTTACAAATCTAAATAAGACACAATTTTGTCCGTAAACCTCACTAATTCCCCTAATTGCATTACATACCCGTATTATAAAATAATTACTCGCATTTGCCTAGCTTTTTCTAACCTGAGTTGGGGGAAATTATACTGCAAATCTTAACTGATTAAAGCCGATTTATCGAAATTTTCTTAAATGTATGTTTTCAAAGTTTCAAAATATCACATAAGCAAGTCATCAACGTCAGATCTCTTGTTCTAATTATCTCACATGCCAGAAAAATCTCCAAGCTTACGGTCGCGAACTCTTGATCCGCGACCGCAAAGCCTTAAATCTTCTCCAATTGACTAGGGGACACCGGCAGATGTCCACCTTATTTTTAAATGAAACTCAAAATTCTAAAAGATCTTTAATAAAAACTAAAAATGGTGCAGTAGCAGGATTTCTTTCGTTGATGTTTTCGAGAAATTAAATTTTGAAAATTGGATAAATTGCACTCACTACACAGTGGGAAAGAAAGTGCCTGTGGACAAATTGATTTACAGTCTACAATTTTTATTCGATTTGCAATTATTTTTTTTAAATTAAAGATTATACAATTTTTTATAAAACTTCCATTTTTTTTTTAAATTAATTGAACAATTGTTTCTTAAATGAAAAACTAATTTTTTTTACTTTAAACGAATTATATATATATGATTATTATAAATTGTTCGTTTAAAGTAAAAAAATCAGTTGATCATTTAATAATAGATTACACCTGTTTGAATTAGAAAAGTTTAGGTTCTTTAAAGGTTTAAATCTTAAATAATAAGGAATCTTCGAACAAACATCTTAATAGATCGATTTGGGTTTATAAAAGTTTGGACCATGGCTTACGCAAGGAGAGGTTTTGGTGGGGGGCCTTAGACAGCAGTTTAAAGACCATGAAGTAAGACTAAGAAGACTGCTCTCTCAATCAGAATCAGAGAATTCTCGTTGATTCTCATCTATAAGTGAGCCGCTTATTCAAATCAGTGTATATACGCTGATGCATCAGTGAAACATAACCAAAAAATTCGCTGATTCTTAGCGAATATACGCTGATTTGAATAAGTGGCTCACTTATCGCTGATTCATATTTAAAAAGTGGATTAATGGAATTTGGAGATTAAAACGTTTTATTGCACGAAAAGTATACGATAAGGAAAAAGGTAAACAGTTTTGATCATGTGGAGAAGTATACTGTCTCTTCACTCTACATTTCTTGGAGAGAGTTCTCACTCCATTAAGACTAAAAACTGGGTCACTCCATTTCGAGTGACCACTCTAAAAGAGTGAGATGTCCCTCTTAAAGAGTGAACTTTCACTCCAATTAGAGTGAAAATTAATTAGAAGCAAAGAGTTAAGATGATAAGTAGACGCATCTACTTTTGAAGTGAATTTTCATTTTAATTGGAGTGAAAGTTCACTCTTTAAGAGTGAAATCTCACTTTTATAGAGTAGGTTTCTCACTCGAAACGAAGTGACCCAGTTTTTACTCTTAGTGGAGTGAGAACTCACTGCAAGAAATTTAAAGTGTTTCTTTCGCGTCAACTGCAAGAGTGATAAAATCAAAACACGTCAAAACAGCTGATATTGAAAAGCTTTTAATGTATTGTAAGATTTAATTAATTACGATATTTGTGCGCACTTTTTACATGTTGACCATGATAATTTTGCATTGACCGTCAAACAGACCAGAACCCCCTTCCTACCTTTTCTATGTGACGTGGTTTGAGAACGAATCCTAATCTTCAGAGCTTTTTCGATTTTCTCACTCAAACCGTCCACACGACAGAAAGAGAAAAATATACTTTACTCTCATGCTCGAAAATGTACCTTTTTCATAAACTTGTACTCTACATAAAGCAACTGTTTCAATTTTGATGGACCTTGTACAGTCCGTTCAGTATCCTTAGTCTTATACTTCCTATTAGGGGCATATAAAAATAAAGTTTAAGGGTATTTTCTATTTTCAAAATTTCAAGGTGAGGGGGAAATAAGTTCTATTTAGGCAATGGCATGTGTAATTAAAGATTTGATTTGGTACTCTCTAAATCTGAATTAGTCAAATATAACTAATTCGATAGTAAATAATCAGTTTATTGATTCAATTAATAACATATAACTAATTTGTTAGTCAAAACATGACTAATTGAATTATTTATTTTTTACTGTTTGAATAAGCTATTTTTTTACTAATATTTTTTACTAATAATTAGTTATATTTGACTAATTGAATCAGTGACTGACTTTTTACTATCGAATTAGTTATATTTGACTAATTCAGATTTAGAGAGTAAAAAATTTGTTTTCAGAATTTTAATATTCCTCCTTACTTTTCGCCCCTTCTTTGATATTGGTTTCGTTTCCTCTTTTTTCTTCTTCTAGACTCTTTTTCTTTCTTAATCCTTTCTTTCTGCTTCTCGATGAATCCCCTTGTAACTCATTATCACTTCCTGAAGGAACCTCAGAATTAGAATCTTCAGAATTCCGGAAGAAATCTTTAAAATTGCAAATATTTTTATTTTAAAAAATAGTGATTTATTAATAAAATTAGTAGTGTACATAAAAGTGTGCGTGTAAGTGTACATGAAAGTGTTTCACAATGCGCTAGGGTTAAATTTAGTTAACCGTACACTAAAAATAATTGGAGAATGGTAATTTTTTAATGAAAAATCTCTTTTATCCATGGAAACTAATAGTCAAATTCTAGGATATTTAACGGAAAGTACACAAGTAACTTCAAAAAAGTTTCCAGGCAAGTTTCCAGAAAGTCTGCAGCGAGTTTCTAATAGGAACTTTCTACAGGCGAATGTTGTTGCATATAAAGGAAGTAAACAAGAAATTTCAAAGGTTAACTTTTAAAGTTATCATATGAGACTTCCTACTAATTTACCAGAAACTTTGGTGGTATTTTTTGTTCACTAATTTGGACTTAGAATCTATTTTTTTTATTTTTGCAAGATATTCTTACTTTTCGTTTCTACGACTTTCATTATATTTCTTTTCTCATGTCCGTTATTTCTTTTCTCTTCTTGGTCGTTATTCTTTTCTTCTTTTTGTTCATTATCTCGTTTCTCTTTCTGCTCCTTATTCGCTTTCTTATTTATCTCCTCTTCACTTTCCGAAGCTCTCTCTTCAAATTCAACGCCAATTTGTGAAACCTCGGAGCCAGAATCAGCAGAATCATCAATCAAATCTTTAGGACAATAAATTTTTTAGCATTTTGTTTATTTTTAATATTGTATTTTGAAATTAACTCTAGAACTCTTTGAAAACCACCGAGAACTCTAGAGAAAAATGGAATTTTCGGAAAGTGGAGGGGGAACGTGAAGTTAGCCCCCTATTTTGAAAATTTGATTTTTAAGGCAAAAAATCACTAGAACTATTTCTAAAAGGTACCAGGAACTTTAGGACTCTTTTGAAACTAGTCAGAACTACTTATTGATTTCAGTTTTGTATGGTAAAGAATTCTAATCTAATATACTTTGATTTTTCGTTAATTTCATCAGCATAATATAATTCTAAACAATTAAATGGAAATAATTCTTTTGAATTTCAAAAGACTGGAATAATTATAAATATGTGACGCGTCGTGATGAAAGGTACCTAAGAAGCGAACAAATTTTATCCGGGTCCGGCACAGTACTGATTAAATCAATACTGATAATCAGCACTGGAATAGTATAAGGCCAGTACTAAATCAGTACTCACCCAGTACTTATTTCAGTACTGATTGTCAATACTAGATACTAGAAACTAGATACCAGATACATATAGTCTAGTTTTGTTACTAATATGGTTACTAATATAAATTTAAAAAAAAATATTCATAGGTTAGTTATTTTTAAATTTCTTCTTACTCTTCGTCGCTTTCTTCATGTCTATTTTATTTTCTTTCTTCTCCAGTGTTTTCTCCTTTTCCATTTTCTTTTCTTTTCTTTTGCTTTCTAATGGTGTTTCTTCCAACGTATCCCCTGCTTCAGGAATCTCGGATTCAGAATCTTCAAAATCGATTAAAGGATTAAAGTTGCTAACATTCTCAGGTAGAAATTTCCGTGGCATATCGGAGTTGGTTTCCGACTGGGACAGTACTGAGCCGGAGAAAAGAGCGTTAGTTACGAGCCCGTATTGGCCCAGTACGGGTCCAGTGGAGAATAAACTCCGACGTTAGTACTGAACCAGTAATATGCCGGTGGTATATTTCTACCTGGGTTATTCATAGTTAATTCTTGGAGAATTTATTTTATTAATATTAATTTAACACTTTTTTGCTTAATTAAAGTAAGTAAAATTTTTAAAAGAAATTTAAGCATAGACTCTACTTTTCTAACAGTGAATTATAATTCACTCAGTAGTAATTTTAAAATGTTTTGTACTAAAATTGGGTCTTAAATTTGGCTTAAATTAGATAATGTAACTCTTAGATTCCTCCTTACTTTTTATCCCATTCTTAATGTTTTTTTCTTTTGGCTTCTCTTTTTGTCCCCGTACGTTTTCCTTTTCCTTTCTTTTTCCCTGCTCTTTGATTCTTGATGATCTTTCTGATACTGCTTTAGGTGCATCGTAATCAGAGTCTTTAAAATTACGAAATACATATATAGTTCAAATCATAAAATTGAAATATACACAAGGTATCGGCACCAGTGGTGGATCAGTTAAGCTCCTTAACTTTCTTATTTTGACTTTCAAATATTGTATAGTTGCTGTTAGACAAATATCATGGTTATTCTTTATAATATTATGACTAAGAAAGTTTCAATAGACATTTTTGTTCAGGTTAGACTTGATTTTAAAATTTACCTTAATTTACATAAGCCGTCAAGGATTATTTGTCAATGATCCTATAATGAATCACTGTATTCAACAATCGTGATTATTACTGCTCCAATTGTGGATCATCCCATAATTATGGATATGTGTTACTTATAGGTGTTCTTAGATCTCTATAGGCATATAAGGAAATACCTCTTATGTGAAAATAATGAAAAAATTGTTTTAAAATGCCTCCAAAACTTGTTTTTAGCACCAAATTGGTTATTAATGTACTACTTGATTAACTTTAAATTAAATTTCTTTTTTAATTTGCAATAATGATCTGTATGCCTCCCGTAACAATGACTGATAATTGCAATTTATTTATTTACAAACGCATAAGCACAGTAACCATTTGATCCACCACTGGTGCTTTTATCCAACTCAAAAAATGTTTTGGTCAAATTAACTAGAATTTGATAAATGTAACCAGAATTTTTGTAAACTTAAACAGAATTCAGGTTAGATGTACTAGAAGTTCTGTTTACTTAAAAAAGGAAAGACATGTGGAAGACATATCTCAGCTTCTAATCAATATTTTTCAATTTTCTAAATTGCTGATTTTAAGTACCACAGAAAAAACAAAATTTAATTTTTCAATGCATCACCTGTTAAATTCCAAGATAAATTGGAGTTCTACAGGCATATGCCTGTAAGAATTCAAGTTCCTCTTGTAATTTAACATTTTGTTTTTCCTGTGATGGGGTCAGTTCAAAATAGTGTGCCTAGTTTTATCTAATTTAGCCAAGTAGTTATTAAGTAAAGCGCGTGCAAAATTTTGTCAGGCAAACAGGAAAACAGACAAACAGACAGATAGACAGAATCTTCTTTTGCATTTCTTGTATCCTTTTGAACAAAACGAATAATTATAACAAAAAATTAAATTTTGGTGCAATGTACAGACAAAACTCTGATATTAATTATATAGATATTAAGTTAGTTTTTATTTTGTTAGGTTTCATTACGTCAGCGTGTATCATATTGAATCCATTTAGATTTAAATAAGTATTAATTTATTTGGTCCATTTATCTAAATTTCTGTTATGATAAATATGTTTAGAGAGGTTTCGAGAAGTGGGGTTTTGTAAGGTTCGAATAAATAATGTCTCAATTTAGATCAGTTTGTTTCTAAACGAGGAACAAGTTTCGAAATTTTGATATACTCTAATACATTTTCTTACTTTTCGTCTCTTTTTCGATGTTTGGCTTATTTCCATTCTTAACACCTTCATTCCCTTTTCTTTTCCTGTCCTGCTGCTGTTTACTTTCAAATTCTTCTTGATACTCTGCTTTAGATGTAGAAGCCTTGGGTTCATAATCTTAAAAATTGCAGATTTGTTAAAACTATGAACATTTATATAATATTATTACTGATTTTTAAATATTTAATGTCATTGTATATTTTTAATTGTAATTCAGCCTCAAATACTTCTAAAATTCCAGCAGCATTCCATGGGAATATTTTAGTAACATTAATATACCCACAATGTACGAACATTCCTTGGGAATGTTGAAGGAATATTCCTGGAATATTCCTTAAAAATTTTGCAGGAATATTCTTGAAATATTCCCTGTAAATGTTTTACGAATATTCTTGGAATATTTCCTGGAAATGTTACAGAATATTCTTGTACCCGTGCAGCAAAATCCCGATGACTCCATTAATGGAGGATGAAACACAGTACCCAATCGAGACCAGATCAGGAATCCCTAATATTCAGTCGGTATTAGGGATTCCTGATCTGGCCCCGACTAGGTATTGTGTTTCATCCCCCATTAGGAGAATCCAAACGGGCTCCGACTCGAGCCCTGACAACTTTTCTGTACGGGTAATGTTCGTAGGAAATATTAATATTCTCAGGAAATATTTCAGGAACATTTGCCAAGTAACATTCTAGCAACATTCCTAGGGAATGTACCTACAATGCGTACATAGCGATGTTAATGGAATATTCCCATGGAATGTTATGGCAATGTTCCCGGGAAAATATTGTTAATATTTATTTATTTACTTTTCGAGATTTTCATATTATTAAGAATTTGTTTTTCTAAAATTTTCTTTGTTCTTCTCCTCATTGTTTGTTTGAGCTTCTCTTCTGCTTTTTCATAATCAGCTTTTTCCTTTAGCTTCTTGTTTTGTTTCGCTGGTCCAGATTTTTGAATTACGTTGCCTTCCAGGTCAACGCTAAATTTTTTGAGAAACTTCTGATCCTCTAAAAAGAATGAAAAATGATTTAATTTTTAATATATTGTCAACAAATTAAAAAATTATTGGTTATATTAATAAATTGGTTTTATGAAAGAAAAGCTTTATTACTAATTTTTTTACATTAAATCATTTTTAATGGTTTAATTTAAAAATAATAAAGTGAAAATTAAATAGGTTAAGAAATGTTCATTGTTTTAAATAATAAAAAGTAATAACAATGTGACGACCGGGCAGAGAAACTGGGAAAACCAAAAAGTTTTGTGAATATCTTTCTGCATATAAAAAATTAATTTAATATAATTTCATTTAATAACATACTTAAAATTAGGTACGAGCTTTATAAAATATTACAAATTTATGCAAGGTAAAAATTAATTTTAATTAAGTTAAAAAATAAATAAAGATCAGTATATTTATTAAAACTGTTTACAAATTCATAAAAAGAGAAATAAAAGTTGTTTAAGAAATTTAAAATATTGCTTAATTACACAAAAAAAGGTGATCGGAAAATATAAAAATTGGTCCGAGAAAAAACAAGAAATAACTGGGAATTCGAAACGAAGAAAAAAGTCGTCACCCTTTGTAATGGTAACAAGAAATAAATAAATAAAAGTAATAAATATACATAATATATGAATAATTAAATACATAAATATAAATATATAATAAATATAAATTACATAATTATAATTATTATTTATCTTTAATCTTTAATTACCACTTCGTTTTATCAATATTCCTTCGTAAGATTTGTCCCCATAATTTATTTTAATTATTTCTCCTTCTTCACTATTCTTCACATTCGGCGGTTCTTCCATTATCGTAATGTCCTTTGATAAGGTCCAATGAACGAGGATAAACATTTTTAATTAAGGGAATTTAATCGAATGACTTATGTCAAAAATGTTTGTTTAACATGAACTAAGTTCAACTAAATTTTTGTCGATAAAACAGAACTTCAATTATCTTCCGATTTTGTTTTTAATACCTATTTTTTATCATTCGTTTTGATATTTGACATTTTGAAGGAATATCATCAAATCATAGTTTCGATTATTATAGTAATTTATTAATTAATTTTAAAGTGTCTTTTGAAATGCAAAGGAGGCGTTACAGAAATTTGGAAGAGTATTCCAAAAGACATCGGAGAAGACTTTTATTTAATGCTAATGTATTAAGCTCGACTGATAATTCTTCCAGTGATTCGGATTCTCATTATGTAAATAAATATTTGTTATCTTAAAGAAAGTTAACAAATAAAAATTTCACAGATTTTTTAATAAAACAAACACATAAACTAATTTCAAACATTAAAATTAAATTTTTTAACAACTAGTTCATTAGGTTAAAATAGCGATCATAAAAAAAACATAACCACATAAAAGAAACATAACATAAGTTTTTCGCAAACTAATTAATTAAAATAATCAAAAATTGAGTGTGTAAAGTTATTATATAAATAATTAATAATAGAATAAGATAAATAATAACATAGATATATAAATTAGTGTAAAAGTATGTTCATGTTCGAATATTTTGCTTTTTCATACAGAAACGTTTTTTTGGAAATTTAAAAACCTCTGAATTTTTGATTGGGTGTTTTTGAAAATCCATGAATCAATTTTTTGATATATTTATATTTATTGAAATCTATCAAAGCATTCTCGGTGCATATGTGGAGTCAAATTGTAACAAAAAATGTAATTTTAGATGTAAGCAAATGCAAAATACTTTTTATTTACTTTATCAATTCTTGGTAAAATATACAATTTATATAGGTTGATAGATTTGTTTCGAAGTATAATAAACAAATTAAATATAAAATTATAAATATAATATTATATATATAGGTATATATAATATGTAACTAATTGACACAATTAAAACATTAACTTTGATAAAAAAGTCTCCATGCTTCATTGCTGTTGACGCACTAAGTTTATTGCTTAAAATTATGTCACCTTTGACATTATTCATTATAATTATTATCATATATATATACATATATAGAATCCATCTGATGACAACGAAATTGATTATAACAATGCTGATATTGATCTTCACAACAATCACAATAATGGGTATCAGAATTTGCAAGACACGGATTCTATCAACAATAATAGATCACCAACATCGTCAGTCTCATCAATTCAATCATCAGCTTCTTCACCGGCTATATCATCAGCATCATCTTCGCGATCATCATCATCTTCGCGATCATCATCATCTTTGCGATCATCATCAACTTCGTCTGAAGAAAGTATTCCTTTTAACAATGAACCGCTCCCATCTGCCAATAGTTCTGATGATTCTGACGACTCTGAGAGTAATTTATCTGATGATGGTAAATTTAATATATAATAAAAATAGTTTTATTTAAAAAAAAAGTTTAGGAAGAAAACACTCGAAAGTGAACAATTTCTTCAATTTAACAAAAGTATCTTTTCATTGAAAAAACATATCTTTTGATCTAAAAAGAGTCGTATTTTTAATTTTTTTATTACCCACACTACATTTATTATTAAAACGCTCCCTCCCCACAAAAAGTTTTAATTTAATAAACACGCTTTTTATCGTTACCCTTATTTTAATACTACTTTTTAAAGTTGAATTATAGATATACATATCTGCTAAACAGGGTTATCACAATTTAAGGAAATCAGGGAAATATCAGGGAAAATGAATTAGTGCTAGGAAATCAGGAAAAAGTCAGGGGTTTTCAAAAAGATTACTGGAAAACTAACAAAAGCTCAGAGTTTAAATAATTATTAAGAAAAATTAAAGTTTTGTAACAAAATTAATTTAAATTGGGATTAATTTTTTAAAAAAAGCTGTAAAAAATGTCATGCAAAAAGAAAACATTTTATTCTGGAAGTCAGGGAAACTAATGGGAAAATCAATAAAAGACATTTGTTTCAAACCTGAAATAAATTCATTCCCTACAATTTCTAGGGTCAATTTCAATTTTAGAATAATATGGTTTTTCACTGTTTTCAAAATTACAAGGTGTTTCTCAGATTTTTTTGATTACGCTTCTTTTTTGTTGGCTGCGGCATAAAAAGCACGTGTTTTAAATATCAATCCATTCACTAAACTTTCTTGAATCAATTTGAATTGTAGAAAGATATGGATTTTTGATTCATTTCAAAATTTCAAGGTGTTCTTGGAATTTTTTTTTACTTTTATTTTTTTTATTGGTTTCGGCAAAACAAACAAAGGGTTTTGAAAATAAATCTATTCACTACACTTTCTTTGATCTATGTGAATTTCTAAAAAAATATGGATATTTCACTTTTTTCAAAATTTTAGTACTCTTGAAAGTTTTTCTTGCATTATATCTTTTGCGTTCGAATGTTTTTAAAAAACCAGGTAATTTGAATATAAATACATTTACCTCACTTTCTTGAATAAGTTGAAATATTATAAAAATATGGCTTTTTCACTTTTTTAAAAAATTTTAAGTTGTTCCTGAAATTTTTTTTGCATTTGTTTGTTTTGTTGTCTTTGGCATAAAAGAAACACGCGTTTTGAATTTGAATCCATTCACTATACTGTCTTAGATCAAATTGAACTTTTATCATTTTTCAAAATTTTCTTGTATTCTTATATTTTTTTGCATTAACTCTTTTTGGATTCGGCATAAAGAAAACAAGTTTTAATATAAATTTATTCACTACAGTTTCTTGGAGCAATTTGAATCTTAGAAGAATGAGGATTTTTCACTTTTTTTAATATTTCAATGTGTTCCTGAAATTTTTTCGCATTCTCTTTTTTGTGTTCGATTCTTTATAAAATACCACGTAATTTGAATAAAACAGGGTTGCCATAAGTCATGGAAGTCAGGGAAATGTCTGGGATTTTTATAAGTATGACTGGAAATACATACCGTCAACCGGGGCTATTGTTCTCAGAAAAATGCTACTTTCTTATTCAACTCTTCACTAAAATTCAGATTTATAAAAAAAAAACAATACTGTGGAATTACTTGGTGAACATCCTTCTAAAGATTTTCTATAAGTTAGATAAGAAAAAAATTTTTTTTTTCACAGTTATAAAATTTCAAAGTTGTGGAAACAATAGCCCCGTACTTGGGGCTATTGTTCCTAGCAAAATTTGTTTATTTATAAAATTAGTTAAAAAAATGTTTCCATCGTTTTAGCCACATGAAATCTTTTCTGTAGGAAGTCTAGAGTACAATAAAAAAAAGGTTTAAAAAGATTATTTTTGTAAGAATTATTGGACATTTTTGAAAGTAAAACACAGAAATTTTATTGAAATCCAAATTAACTTGAAAAATAACATTATTTTAAAATTATAAATTGATTAAAATATATCCAGC
>WNHD01010610.1:0-14819 GCA_011057455.1 Ganaspis sp. Gsp50 | reverse complement strand
TATTATTTGAAAAAAATGTCCGAATTCTGAGAATATTGAATATGGGAATATCTACAGAATATATGAGAATATCTGTCAAGTGTACGAAGAATACTTTAGCTGATGACCCCTCAGTGTCACATATTATTTTGTTAATATAATATAACAACATAATAATTATAATAAAATAACATTACATTATTTTGTTAATATAATATAACAACAATAATAATAATAATAAAATAATAATATATCACTTTGTTATTATATTATACTTTTTTTATTTATTCATATTAAATTAATCGATGTTGAAGCACCATCTAATAATTAGTTCTTTTTGTAATTATTATTAATAGTTAATATAACATCACGTCGTTAAATACCAAGTTGTAGATGCAACTATAAATAAATAAGAAAATTTGAGAAATTTTTTTTCACATTTTTTTTAATTTTCTATACTAGAAAGAGACCACGTGAAAAACCCCTTTTTATTTCATGAGTTAATTTAGTCGTAGTTTGCATTATTTTTTTAATATCTACTTTAATAATTACAAAAAAAACTTTATTCTAGGTTTATTTTATTCGCACAATTTGAATACATCTAGGACTATATTTTAATTCTATTTTATTTCTATATTTTAATAGAAAAAATAGAAAAGGGGCCGTTTATAAACCACGTGGACAATTTTTTCACAGATTTTGACTCCCCCACCCCTATTGTGGACATTTTCAGACTTTTTGAACCCCCCCGCCCCCCTAAAGTGTCCACGTGGTTTATGAACGGCCCTAAATATAGTTGAACTATTTTATATATAAATAATAATTATATAAAAATAGAAACAAATAGTTAAAATATTTTATATATAAATAATAATGATATAAAAATAGAAAAAATAGTTAAAATATTTTATATATAAATAATAATTATATAAAAATAGAAAAAATAGTTAAATTATTTTATATATAAATAATAATTTATAAGAATAGAAAAAATAGTCTAAAATTAAAAACGAAAAGAAATGAAATAAATACAAAAATATTTAAAAATGTATTAAATTTAAATCCTATGTAATTTAATATAATAAATAAATTAAATTAAATTGAAATTAAAATTAAAATATAATTATGTTAAAGTAAAATAGAATTTTTAAATTAACACTAACTTTTTAAAAAGACGAAATGGCACACCAAATTTGTAACTGCACGGCTGATTTGTTCAAACGTTGAATCAACTTTGAATGATTTTCAATTCAGGCTCAAAGGGGGATATTCTCCGAATACCTTTTTCCCCCGCCAAATGTAACGAAAGCACGCGTTGCAAAGGGGTGGGAGACTCAAAAATTTAAGTACCCTTTTATTTTATTAATAGTTTGTTTTGATGAAGAAAACTCGAATTTAAGAAAGTTATTCTGTGGAACGGGAATATAAAAACAATAGAACTGTTTATGTTTCATACTGTAAATAAGAAACTAGAAATTTTCGTTATGTTTGTGAATAATAGCTGTATTTATTACAATTATAAAATATAATTTTATTATTTTTTATTATTATAATTTATTATTATTATTATTTATTATTATTATTTATTATTATTATTATTATTTATTATTATTATTATTTATTATTATTATTATTATTATTTATTATTATTTTCGATTCTCTTGTTTTTTTTTTATTTAAAAATTTTTGTATAAACTTCCAGTTCGTTTAATTGTTCATTTCCTTTTTATATCTCAGTTACAATAATTTATAATTATTTATGTATTTATCAACTTCCGCTTTATACGGATCTACTGTTAAGTATTTTATCACTTGAAAAGTTTTGTGTTAGCTAAATTCCGTTTTTTGCTATCTTTTTAGTAAGTTTGGCCACTTGAAAAGTTTCGTTTTAGTTACATTTTATTTTTTGCTATCTTTCTAGCAAGTTTGGCCTTCTGGGTGAAAATTATTGAATAGCAAAATGAACTGATAATGAAAGTAGGCACAAATGAAAAGTATATAAATCAAAACAGAAACAAGCTACACATCAATTGTTCCCAAAATTCTATTGAGGACACTGTTAATTGGAATTGCACTGAATTCGGAAGTCACACAAAGAACTCACACCAAACAATTGTGTGGGTCTTTTGTTTTCGCGTAAAGCATTATCGAGTAGATTCGCAAGCTTTACCCACTTGATAGACTCGCTACTAGAGTTGCTGACTTTCGAAAAGAATTAGAAATGAAGAAACTGTTTTTCTTTGGAAACGAAATCCTTTTATTCCAACAAAAATTAAGGCATTTTTGCGTAATTCAGTTAATTATCTTCTCTCTTTCATTTAGTTCAATTGGCTTAAAACATTTTAAAATTACAAATTACTTTTAAAATTATTTTTCATTATTTTCTCTGATGTATAAAATGGACATTTTCTCATGTTTCTGAAGTTCTGAATTTTCTTTTATTTCTTTTGCATTTTTAAGGAATTTTCGATAATATTCTTTTGTTAAGAAGTGGATATTTTTAAAACATATAAAAGTTCGTACTTTTAGAGTAAATTATTGTTATTTTTTTGAATTTTTAAAAGTAGAATGAGAATTTCGTTCATTTGGATGGTCAAAAATTCAGTTACATAATGCTTGTTTAGAATTATTTTGAAAATAATTGTATAATTTTTTAATTGATTCATCGAGAAATGTAATTGTTAAGCTCATTTTCTTATTCGAGAGATTAGTCACGTATTCAGAAAGGCCTCTTGTGCACAACCAGGTTACTCTTATTAAAATCGATTTCATATTAAGTCTTTTATATTGTTTTTCATACAGTTTGCAATTTGTGTTTTCTTGTAGTGAATGGTCACATTTCGGATTTAATAAAAAGCACTTCACTCAAAGCTATTTCGATGGCTAATATTTTCTTTATTGAAGTTCTTTGAAAATTAAAAACTTTCTTCATCATTTTCAAAGTTCAAAAACTTCTTGACATTATTTTTATAAGCAATTAATATATTTTTTTATTAATGTTATTTGAAAGCCATTAAAAAGTTTTTATCAGATCATGAGCTGGTTTAGTTATCTGTTTATATAATTAGTATTTATTTATTGTTAAAGATTTAACAACTCATTATTATTTACTTATTGTTAAACGCTTATTGTTCATTATTGTTATGATACACTGTTTTTATTTTATTTTTTACGATTTCTTACATCATTTTTCAAAACTTTAAATTTACAATAAAGTAATGCTTCAAGTAGTTATTTAGTATATTGTAAAGTAAAAAAGTATTGGTAGTAAAAGTATTATTCTTGAAAATTATTTTCAAAAATATTAATCAATTATATTAATCACTTAATCTTCTGGTTGTACAATTACTTATTTTCTTTCTGGTGGTACATTTTTGTGGTATACAATCTAGACTGCCACGGGTAATTTTCACCTGGGATGTTACAAAAGTACTTTAGGAGAATATCTGATTTGAAAGTAGAAATCTTGTTCCAGTGAACGTTGAGAACTTTAGGAATATATTTTAATAATGTATTAATATATACACTTTTTACAAAGTATACTTTTTCTGATTACCTTCCACTTTTCTCGTGAAAAGAAATCTCATATTTTCTAGCACTCTCCATCTCCTTAATTGGAAGATGGAAGTTTGCACTATCACAATACATTTGAATAATTTAGTTTAAACAACTCTAATGTATTATACCATTTCCGCTGTAATATCCAACCACTTTAAGGATAAGAATTATTTTTCAAAATCATACGAAATTTTAGCTGATTGGTCGTGTTTTGTTCTTTTCATTGTTTAGAATTTTATTTTTTTTATTTGCCTTTATGTAAAGCAATATCACTCCAAATATTATTCATTCTTTGTACAAATTTTTGAATATTCTATAAATCAATTTATGCACTTAAATACGCTTTAGGTCAGTTTTGCTATTCAACTGAAAACAAAGAAACTTTACGGTTGTTTAAGAAAGTTGATAACAAATTCTGTAGAAAAGATGTTAAAGTGTATTATTAAAAGAACAAATTTGTTCTCATGAACAGTATTTTTTATACATAGGTTTTAACTTTTTATGTAAAACTTGTTCTTTGACTGTTCAGCAATTCTTTTCAAAGAACTTATTCTCTTTTACATTTCCGTCCATCAGCAGTTTCAAACTGCATTTTCTTCTTCTTAAGTAATAAAATCCTTCTCAACAGATTTACTTAGAAAACAGTCTTATAACATGTTTCTGGAAAGTTTTTTTTAATATAAAATATACGAAAGGTCCGTGAAATTTTCGTCTGACATACACAGTATATTCGCGAAAGTATCTGAAAATATCCAAACTTTAACATTTGTGGGATGGCACAATTGAAAAGAACTAGCAGAAAGATAAGAGAGAGCGGTATATATAGAAAAGATGGGTGGGATTTTTTCGCTATTTTTCATAGTTTTTTTACTGTCTGGCACAGTTTTCTTTTTACCTTCTCTACTCAAGTCTCAGAAGTAGCTGTCAGGATTCTTAAGGACGTAATCAATTATACTCAACTTTCATTTCCCGGAATTTTTATCCGACGACTTGTTCACTTTTTAGTGGATTTGTTTCACGTGATCGAATATTTTGTCAAGCAGGTTGATGTTTTTTAGAAGAATTTATAGATACTTTCGTGTCGCCTGCAGATCCATTTTTTCACTTAAAAGTACCATGGAAAATATTGTCTTGGGTTCTTTACTTTTCATCTCAAGTGGAAGAAGAAAAGTTTTCGGTTAAATCGAGACTTTGAAAATAAATGAATTAATTGTTCATTTAATTGTGATTGGTTCTTTATGAGAAAGAATTTGTCATTGACTTTTACTATGTGTGTTAAATGTATAAAATCATTTTTATTCTAAAAACATTGGATCATAATAAATTTACAAATTCCATTTTTTAAACTCGTTGATATAGGGTTTCTTCTGCAGAAAAAATACAATTATGTTAATAAGTCGGGACGATATCTTAAACTGGTTTCAAGCAAATTTCAAAGTCTTTTCTGCTCCTCGAGGAGAGAATGTAATCAAGTCTGTTATCTAAAGTAGGAGAATAATTAACATCTATAAAAATGAAAAAAGTACATTGCGGAAAGTACTGTACAGTTTAAATGATAGTATTCTCAAAGGAAAATTCAGTTTCCATTCTTTTAAAAACTTCTTTTCGTTAAATAAAAGAGACGCTATTCCTTCTTATGGAAAATTTATTCTTTATTACATCTATATATAAAGAGAGAGATTAAAAATTTGCCAAGTACTCTTGTCAGTTATCGTTCAAGTTTCATACTCCTTCTTGAGCATTTCTATTTTATTCTATGAACTTAGGTTTAAGAGATCCATTGTATTGGATTCATGTTCATCTTAGCAACCGTAAATTCCGCTACGTTAAATCTTCTTTACTTCACGCTTGTCTTTTTCAACCTTTTTTCTACTTTCACTTACTCCTCGAACTTTGATGTCATCTATTTTATGTCCACAATTTAAAATCTAGTGTTTTTAACTTTTACTTGAACTTTACTTTTTTAACAATATGTTTTAATAATATGTATTTTAATAATACATGTCTGTATCTTAATAATATATATACAGTAAGAAAGACTTCAAGCCAGACAGTAGAAAAAGCAACCACAGTCAGACCAACGCAGCAACAAATATGTAAAATTAGCCAGTAGAAAAAGCTACCATAGTCAGACCAATGCAGTAAGAAAAATTTAAAGTCAGACAGTAGAAAAAGCAAACATAGTAACACAGTAACAAGAATTTAAAGTCAGCCAGTAGAAAAAGCAAACATAGCCAGCCCAACGCAGTAAGACATATTTAAAATCAGGCAGTAGAAAAAACAAGCATAGTCAGGCCAACGTTTGCTTTATCTACTGTTTTATTTTAAACCTCCTTAGCTGTGTTAGTCTGACTATGTTAGCTTTCTCTACTGAATGGTTTTAAATCTTTCTTACCACGTTGGTCTGACTATGTTTTTTTCGTTTTAATTTTATCTTACTGCGTTGGTCTGACTATACTTGCATTTTCTACTGCCTCATTGTAAATCTTTCTTCCTGCGTTCGTCTGACTATTCTGGCCTTTTCTACTGTCAAATATTCCTTACTATGTTGATCTGACTGTGCTTGCTTTTTCTACTGTCTGGTTTTAAATCTCCTTTATTGCACATGTTTTTAATTTTTCTATATAGATATATTATTTTTTATTCTTTCCAGTTTAAAATTCGAATTCATGCTTAGCTATGTTCTGATTTACGATTCGTGACTCTCTGAATATTAACTGAATCAACTCTGATGCGTCACGTTTCCAATTATTTTAAATTGCTTGGCAAATTTATTTCTAATTTGTCAAATAATTTATATCCTGCGTTTGTAATAATTTATAAAATATACAAAATTGGCCTAAGGAAGCAAAAGTAAATGGTAAAAAAATTCTTCTAAAGTTAAACAGAAATAAACAATTTTTGTTTAGTTCCATTAAATTTGTATTTTATTCCTTTTTTATAAAGATTTGTTGGTATAAAGAAATTTATAAACATTATAATTTATAAATTTTTAAAAATATAACACTGAATTGTAATCTTAATGTGTAGGGTTTTTCTATTTTCATCGCACATCAAAGTTTTATCTTTTTGTTTGTTCTCGCATTCTTTTAAAATTTTGCAGTGTTCATTTGAATGTAGATTTTAGTCCTCATTCAAGCATTTTCATAAATTCCACAAATATATTATTATTTGTGAAATGAGAGTCAGTTTATCAAGGAATTGAAAACAAAGTAAAATCGGCATTGTTTGGTTATTGTTTTCTGTATTTACTGTTTTTTTAAAAAAATATCTGCATTTTTCCTTTGATAATTTCGCTTTTGTTACATCATATCTTTAGAAAATATTTCTGAAGAAATATAATATTTGATGAAAATGATTATTCCTTTCAATTAATTTGAGTTTTAAACCATTTGAGAATAACGAGAGCAATATAACTAATTCGATAGTAAAAAGTCAGTCACTGATTCAATTAATCAAATATAACTAATTATTAGTGAAAAATAACTAATTTATTAGTCAAAACATATAACTGATTGAATCAGTTATTTTTGACTAACTGAATTAGTTATCGTTTGACTAATGAATTAGTCATATTTAACTAATAAATTAGTTATTTTTTACAAATAATTAGTTATATTTGACTAATTGAATAAGTGACTGACTTTTTACTATCCAGTTAGTTATATTTGACTAATTCAGATTTAGAGAGTGAATATGTTTTCTATTGATGATCTTGCAACGTCATGATTAATAATCTCCTTTCTGTGAAATAATTCTTTCCATTCTTTCAACAAAGTTTCATCCCCAGTCATTTTTTTCGCAACCTATAACCTGTCAGACTTTCTAAGGAGAAAAGAAAAGTTTGAAGGTTATGCAAAAAATCTTGGACTTTATAACCTCGTTATATCTTGACATTATTCAGTGTTAATCGTTCAGGTTTCTGACTTTCATCCTGAAATCAGATTTATAATTATCAGGACTCCGATTTTTTCTAATTGTAGAGAAGATATTTTCTTTCGTTTTTTTCATTTTTGGTTTCTAATAGGGAAGCATTGTTTAAAAAGTAATACAGTCAACTCTACGAATAGTGTCGCAGATTTGCACAAATTTGTACAAAGGAAACAAAGAACGCTCGAGTGAGAACTAAAAAAGCGGCACTATTCGTAGAGTTTTAGTGGGACTATTCCGCTTGAATATTTGTATTCATGAATAGGAATTTGACAAACGTTTTAAAATAATTTGTACACAAATTTATTCACCCGTATCGTAGAATTTTCGTTATTTTTGCTTGACCAATTTTCAAAGAATGGTACATTTTTTATTAAAGCATTGTAATTAGAACCGTATGTGCAAATAGACAAACTTGCAAGTTCATTCTTTTCAGATTCAATGAAACTCGTATTTTCTCAAGTTAGTTCATCATCTCTCGAAATTGGATTTCAAATCAAATAAAATTTCTCCCATTATAAGTTCTACAGAATCGAGTATTTTATCTCATTCCTTCATTCGATGTACGTACACCAAACTTTGCAATAAATTGTTTGCTTCAAATCAGCTCTTTTCTATTTTTCCTTTAGAGACGAAATAATCAAGTCGTCATTTTATATCGGCCAATTGAAATTGCGGCTAATTTCTTCTGACGTGGGATTTTGATTTGAGAAAACGTTCTTTTATTTTCAAAGAGTTATGAAAAAATTAGTTTTGAAAAAATTAGTTTTGAAAAAATTAGTTTTGAAAAAATTAGTTTTGAAAAAATTAATTTTGAAAAAACTGCAGTACTGCTTTTATATTTGGCTTAGTTTGATATTAAAAAGTTTAACAAATTGTTGATTTAAACCTCAAAGGAGAAACGCGTAATTCTGCGTCACACATGAATATAACGTACATTACGAGCTGGCTCATCGCTGTGGTTTTCAACCCCTATATAGTTTCCCTTCACCCTTGCTGACTAGATTGTTGTCGAACACTATGAGCAGTAGGTCAAAGTGCAACCGAAATGTGTTGAAATGAAGGGAACGATTTTCCGGTGCGGTTTTCATGAAATAGATTTAAGGTACATTGTTTTGAATTCCTGAAACGTTGCAAAAATATGCCCTGTTCGTGCCCTTTTACAAATAAAGTACCATATTCACTGAAAGTATTATGAGAAAATAGTATAAAAGCATAGTTTGTGAAATACTCCAATTCTCTGGAAATAGTTCCGTTATTAAATCGTTAAAATATTTAGAAAATTTATCATGAAATTTTTTTATGAATGTCCACACATCAAGCGATAAATGCTTTTAAAAGTATTCACATTAATTGAAAAAGAGAATTTTATTAAATTTGTCTTTTTTATACTGTTTAGCAAATTTAAGTATAATTTTTATCTTTTACTTTTCTCTTTTTGATCTATTCCTGTTTATTTTTATGTCCTTTATTTTTTAAATTCTACCGTAAGTTTTAAGCTCTACTTTTTATTTTCATTATTTATTTTATTATTAATTATATTTTATTATAGTAATAAAATAGATATAAAATATACATAATTTTATTTTATAATATGACTTTATTATGTAATATAATTTTCTTATATAATATAATTTTATTTGTATATAATATAATTTTCTTTTGACATCATCATTTTTCGCTAATTAGTTTTATTTTTGTAAATTTTAATATATTTTAACTTTTTTAATTTTGTTACCATTCGTTTTTAAATTTCATTTTTCACTTCTCACTTGCTATCTTAATCGGAATTAGTCACTTTTGACCAACTGAAAAGCACCGAACGTTTATTGAATGAATTAGTAACCATTTGAACTAATTTTTAGTCAATAATGACTAATTGTCCGCAGGAAACTATAAATTAATTTATTATTGCTACTAATTACTTTGGTAAAAATGTTATAAAATGGATTTGTAGTTTTCTACTAACAATTAGTCATTATTGATTAAAACTTAGCCAAAGCGGTAACTGTAATTCATTTCTATAAAAGATCCGGTGCTGTTCAATTAGTCAAAAGTTACTAATTAAGATTTAGAGAATGGATTTCTGTATTTTTTACATTTCTTTTTTGACTTTTAGCTAGCTATTGTTTGTCACATTAATTTAATTTCTTCTTGAATTTGAAAAATAAGCAAAAAGTTGTGTTGATTTTTAAACTAAAGATTTCTGTGGAATTGAAAAAATGGAGCGTCGGTTTCATAGTGGAAGTGATTGAACGACAGGATAGTAATCAAGAAGTCAGGAGAAACATCTTTCAATCATATTCCAGAGCGTCTTTTAGTTGCTTAGTTTGAACGAAATCCTTTCATCTTTAATGAACAGTGGTGGAAAACTTGAGCCTGCAGCGGTTTTGAAGTTACAAAAACCTAGTTTCGTGTTAATTAACCCTTCTCTACAGCGGTTTTGTACTCATGAAACCGTCCATCACCAAAACAGCTCTTCCTCTTTCGTTTGCTATTCAAGAAAAACAAAGACATCCAGAAAATAAAGCTATTGGAATTCATTCCTCTCTCGTTACACGTTTTCATATATTATTGTCAAATTTTGCAATTTTGTCTGTTTTTCAACTTTGTTAAAATATCCTTTGCTTTGATTCATTATTATCACATTATCATTATATCACACATCATTATTATGATATATTGTTTTCTCACCGAAATAGTTTTTTCATATTATTAATTACCTTCACGTATAAAAACTGCCTTTATAAAAAAAACGAGTGAAATATCGTCGTAGATTATTTTCAAGATCGCTTTGTTTTAATTTTTAATTACATGCGGAACATTTTTAGCTGTGCAACTTCAAGGGTTCAGTAAACATTAATTACAATTTTCGAAAAACTTAAAGCGTGAAGTATTTGTACCGCGGTTATTCTTTTATGTTTTTATTTTCTAACAAAGCTTGCCCGAGTATTCTAAAGCGAAATGGAAATAAACAAAGTTGACTCAAGAATGATACAGTGGAAAATGTAAAAAAGGAAAGGCTTAAAAGAAAAAGTCAGGAGTAAATACTTGGGCAGACTAACATGACATATGAGGTAAACTAGGACGGGATTAAGCTCTAGAGGAGTAAGGACATTGAGCGTAAAAAACTGTTTTTAAAATGCTTCCTGAATTAGTCTGGAACTTTAGAAAATATACTCAGTTCTTCACATAGTTCTAGAATTTTGCTTTAAATTGCTTTATATTTTTGTAATTTAAAAAAAGTAATTTCAAAATAGTAATTTCAAAAAAGTTATTTGAAAAAAGTCATTTGAAAAAAGTCATTTGAAAAAAGTCATTTGAAAAAAGCAATTAAAAAAAGTCATTTAAATAAATTAATTTTAAAAAAGTGATTTAAAAAATCCTACTTTTTTAAATTTCATCAATATTCATAAAATATTAATGAAATATGTATATTTCATAAATAAATATTTATGTATTTCTAAAAGAAAAAAAAAATAAAAGAGATTTCAGGAATTTTAATTTTTTTTAAAAACCCTACTTTTTCATGTCTCATTAATTTTCACGAAAGAGAATTTCTGGTATTTTTTGCAAATAAGTTGCATTGTCATTTAGAGACAAACGAGAACATTATTTTTTTATGTAGGCAAATATTTTTGTCGATAAACTTTTATGGTGACCGAAATTTTTTATTGAATATTGCATATAAATATTAAAAAAATATCAAGTTGGAAAAAATTCTATATAGATATTCTTAAAGATAGAAATTGTATAATTACTTTTTAAAAAAAGCAATTGACAGAACCTGAAAAATACTTTGACAGTTGAAAAGTTCTCAAATCGATGAAGTTCCATTAGTAGTTAACTTGGCGAAATCTATAGAATAGTAGATAACTTTGCGAAACCTAGTGAGGGTTTAATTCTGCTGGAGTAGTACTTTCATTTCTAGATAGGTCTAACTTTTCCAAAATTCTTGCCATTCATTATTTTTTATCATAACAAAAGTGATAAAAAACATTATTTACTAAAGCCAAGGTTTACGAGGAATTTGGGTAATTTAGTTTTTTTCGAGCCATTATAATTCAACCATAAATTAATTTTTTAATTTAATTTTAATTTTTTAAACACTAATTGCAAACCATTTGAAATTCTCGAGTCGAAATTGTGATCTTCAACGTTCTCACTTGCTTCTCTATAGAGAAGCAAGTTTTTCACATTTATAAATGTGAAAATGTGTGCAAAAGAGCAAAAGTGCAAAAGTGTATCAAATTGAGCATTTCTAAACGACGTACGCAGAATTTGGCGCCTCCTGCCTGGTTCATATTTGATGCGGTTCAAATTAAGCAGAGTACACAGTTTACTCAAAAGTATCAAATTGTTATCAAGAATATCAAATTGATGAGAATTTTGTGATCAATTTGATACTTTTTGGTATCAATTTGATACTTTCAAGAGAACTGTGTATGATACTTAAACGCTCAAATTTATGCCAAAGTTTTTCTGTGACCAATTTGATACTTTTGCCATCAAGTTGGTACTTTTGGTGCATCAGTTTGATACTTTTGATATCATTCAACAGGAATTTCTTTTATCCAAAGAAATTTTAGTTTCTTTAAAGACATTTCTGCTTTAAATTCAAGAAGAAGTTCAACAACGACAAAATACTAGTATTACAGGACCAAGAAACATTTTTTGAATTAAAAACAAAAATTTGTTTGAAACAAAATTTCCTTCAATGAAAGAAAAATATAATTCGATTAAAAGATACAAGTCAAGAAAAGTACTTTCTTTAAACTGAAATACATTTTTTTCTGAGCGTATGATTAAATACACTTTAGAGATATATGTCTTAGAAAAAAAAAGAATATCAGACATTTTTAGAGTCTCTTTTTTGAGAATAAAAATTTCGAGATCTGATTCTGTTAAACAGGATCAAACATTTTCATAGAATTTATAATCTTTTACAATATTTACAATATTTAAAATTTTTACAATATTTACAATATTTGCAATATTTACAATATTTACAATATTTACAATATTTACAATATTTACAATATTTACAATATCTACAATACAATTTTAAATACGCACATGTTAAAAACATGTATACACTAGTGCATACATGATATTATGAGTTACCCTTTTATCTTCGTAAAGCAAATGACAAAACAGAGAAGAAATTCGCTTTTGCTTCAGATACTCATTTCTCGTGTTTTCGCGGCTTTTAGATGTCCACGTGGGACTGGTATTCTTTTTGAAATACTCTGTAGACTGACGTTATGGAGGTTGATGGTAGGGGGTGAAAAACAGTGAGAAGCGTCATTGTTAGGCAAACTACCCGCTCTCGACTCGCGGGTATTACGTGCTCCGATCCTCGAGAGAGGGGAAAAAAGGTGTGTAAACCCGTTGAAAAATAGAGCAGCTGGCTAGATTGCCGCAGGGTGTTAAAATCCGTAACCCTTCACTTGAAGAAGGCTGAGTAGTTGCACTTAACCCTTTCGGTTGACGACGTACGTCTTTCAACATCTTCAAGATGATGAGAAGCTTGCCAATCTTGCGATTGATGTTTCTTCTCGATTTACGAGTCCCTCGCGACTTATACACAATTCTCAGTGAGCTCAAAAATGTATAGAACTCAATTCCCCGGGAGTGATTCAAGGTCGATACTACTCATTGTACAAACTCTCATGAAATCCTCAATTTATTGTTTAATATCCTATCAAATTGCACTAATCAAAACCCAATCTCATCTCGTTGTGGATACGAAAATCATTCTCTTTGGTTTCAGCATCGTCATTTCGATTATGAAATTAAATGAATTAGGGTTCACTGTAAACCATGGAGAATAATTTGGACTCCAAATAAAGGGTGAAAATTACGTATGGGTATTTAATTAAAAAAATTGATTAAATTTAATCAAAAAATTTAACTAAATCAATTGAAAAATTACAGTTATTTTTTAAAAGTCAGACTATTCGGATTTGCACTAAAATTCCAATATACACTCAGAAAAAGTTTCTTCTGATTTAAAGAAATAATTTTCCTTGACTTTTCTGATTTGATTCAAGTTCAATTTTTTTAAATCAAAGCAGGTTTCTTTGATTCAAACAAAATTTTTTTGATTCATACAAAATATCTTTGATTCAAACAAAATTTATTTGGTTCTAAAAAAAGTTTTTTTTATTTAAAGCAGGGATGGGGACGAAATTGGTATATTTGTTGCGTTCCGTGACAATGAAACTGAACGAAATTCAATCTGACTTTTGTTCCGTTCCACGGCACGGAACAAAAATCGGATGGACTTTTGTTCTGTTTCACGAAACGGAACGAAAGTCGATCAAACTTTAGTTTCGTTCCAAGGCACGGAACAAAAATAGATACTATTTTCGTTCCGTGTCAAAGTACAAAAATATTTCCGTTCTTAACAATTTTCTGCTTGTTTTCTTTAAAATTAGAGATATTAAAAGTTGGCACGGAAAGAAAATAGATCTCTTTTTGTTCCGTGCCTTGGCACAAAATTGAATTTTTAAGAAATTCTAGAAATTCTAGAATTAATAATTAATGTACGGTCAAAGGCATATTTTTTAAATTAAAGGCATACATTTGTTTGAAGCAAAGAAAATTTCTTTAAGTACACTGAGAGAAAAGAGTTCCTGAAACAAGAATAAAAATATACTTACAACTTATTCTTGTTTCAAGAATATTTTCGATTCGTTATAAGAATTTTTATGCCTTAATCAGNNTTCAAGAATACATATTCTAGGTCCGAATCTAAGAATAAAGTAGATTAGATCCAATGCATTTTTGCATTGAACCAAGAAAACTTTTTTCTCAGTGTAAAAGAAAATTTCTTTAAGTGAAAGAAAACTTCTTTCAATGACAGAAAACTTCTTTAAATGAAAGAAAACTTCTTTCAATGAAAGATAACTTCTTTCAATGAAAGAAAACTTTTTTAAATGAAAGAAAAAAAAATTTGAATAAAAGATACAAAAGTCAAAAATAGTCCAATCAATCTGTACTTTTCTCGGCCAAAATTCTAGGGTGATGGAGACCAATGCGATTATATAGTGCGAGATGCCAATATGAAAATGTATATGTTTTAAACTCGAGATTTTGAGCAGCCGCATTTTTAAAGAATCGTCAAAGTTGTGAAAAAGTAGTTTTTGAGTGACCCGAAGCTCTCCTAGTTTTTGAATAAAAAAATGTGTCCTCTTAATGTTGTAGCTCTTAAAAATATCTAAAAAATGATAGGTCATAAGAAGGAATTGGATAATTTGTTAACTTGCAAATGAATTTAAACCGCTTAAAATGGTACTTTTTTTATTGTTTAATAACTTTGTTAATAATAATGCAATTTGAATGAAACT
>WNHD01010608.1:0-16743 GCA_011057455.1 Ganaspis sp. Gsp50 | reverse complement strand
ATAATTTTATGAGTTATGGTAAGAAATTACCAATTTTAAATTACAAAAAGAATCAAATATTGTCATTTACTGTATCAATTCTTGGTAAAATATGTACTTTATATAAATCAATTGATTCGTAATTTAATGCAGACAAGTTTTTCAAGAGAAACTGACATTAAAAAATTAAAATTTTAAAAGTTATATCAATCCTATATTTTAAATGTCAAAAATTATGAAAAATTGTCAATCACTTGGTCAATTCTTGTTACAACATGAACCTTATATACATCAATCGATTCGCTTTTTAATGTAGACAATTTTTGTAAGAGGATCTGTTATTAAAAAATTAAAATTTCAAAAGTTATATCATAGAATGTGATTTTAAATGTCAAAAATAATAAAAAATTGTCATTTACGTCATCAATTTTTGGTCATACATATACTTTATATAGGTCAATCGATTCTTTTCGATGCAAGGAATGAATTTTTTTCATTAATTACTTCAATTTTTAAAAAGGAAAAAAATTTATGCGAAAAACCGTATTTTTGAAGAAAAAATGTTCTAAAAAAAATTTGAATAAGAATGTCGAAAAATCCTTACATACGAATCTTGATATTCACGAGTATAAAAAGTACACGAAATTTTATTGAAATCGGTTAAAGCGTTCTCGAGATATCCTGGCGACAAAAAAGAGTGACATACACACATACACACACATACACATACATCTGGACATTTACTTCAAACTTCGAATTTAAGCTTTTTAGATGAAATTAAGTCGTTTTAGACTATTTTTGGAAAATCGAAAATCTTCACGACTACAATGCTTCCTGTGAGGAAGCAAAATAATTAAAAAGATGTTACTGTTTCATTATTTCTGATAGTTTAATTTTTTTCTCTATGAAGAAGCAGCAAAATGTTCATGAAATGAACATAATTTTCTACTAGTTTCTTACTATCTCTCTTCCATTTTATACTTCATTTTCATACTTCTTTATCTATTTCTTCTTTTTAACTTTTCTCTTTCTTTCCCTTTCCCATTTTTATCTTTATTTTCTTCCCCTTATCCCTTCTTCTTTTTCTTAAAAGGTAAGCAAAAAAGAGAAGAAAAATTCTCCATCACATTTCCCTTTTCCATTCCTTTTCCTTGAAATCTTTTCTCCAGTCCTATCGTTACCTCCCCGTGTAGAAAAATTTCGTGAGAAAAATTTCGTGGCGCTAGCTAGCAGCGCTAGATACATGGTAATTTTTCATAAATCTCGCGCTGCTAGCTAGCGCCACGAAATTTTTCTACTCGGGTCCCTCCTAGAGGAATCCCATTTTTATTTGTAAAACTAATAATGTTTCCATCGAATTTTTTAATAAACGATTACTTGTTAAATATATGAAATAACACTCTTTTATTTTATAATTTTTTCTTGAGTTGATTAGACAGATTCTCCCATGGTTTTGCTAACCAAAACTGTCAGATTAGTGTTCACTCCGAATTTAATGTAGTTTCTTTCGTATACTATGAATGTTGTTACACATCTGGGAATGACAGTAATATTTTTTTGGGACAGATTTGTTCCCAAAATAAATGAGAACAATGTGAAACTTGCATTTAGTGAAGTTAGGAACCCAGAAAAGCATTCCTAAAGTGTCAAAATTATGGTTAAGCTGTTATATTAGAACGAATACAGGCATGACAGACTCAAATTTCTTTCTGTGTAGGAATTAATCCAACTAATTTAATTAATTGGAGGAGGTAATGATTTACTTCATATAAACATTTACCTGGCGCTTCCGGAGTGAGTAAAGTTTCCAATGTAAATGTAAGTAAGTGGAAAACAAAAAGTTGGCGCGCCTAAAGTGTTATTGCATGGGACCCCTTAATTTTAGATTTTCACAAAATTTAGAAAAAAAATCTTGTCCCAAATGAGACAAAACGAGATGAAATTAATAAAATAAAAATGTGAATCGTCTACATTTTAATAGAGTTTTTTTCTTTATTGTCTTGGTCACTAGGCAATTTTAATTACTCGTTGAATCAATAATCAATAAAATTGTTGAGTGACAGTCTATCACCGTTAGAATATATCAACAAAGTGATGATATAATAGAGGTGAATGAACGAAAGACAAGCCTATGTTACATGTATCGTATTTTATACTGCTTTTTAACATCCTACAATTAAAACCATAAAATATTAAAGCAATCACTGCAAATGTGATAATATCCTAATAAAAGAAAATACAAACTTTTGTAAAACATTTATTGTCAAGTGATTCACCTAGTCCTTGAGAAAGCCCAACTAATCAAGAAAAAAATCTTTGCTTAATAAGTGGAGAGTTCTTCCTAGGGGGTCGTTCACAAACTACGTAGCCCACATTTTTGGAAATTTTGACCCCCCCCCTTCCTCCATGTACCACACTGTTCCATACATTAGCGCCATTTTTTCCTCTTACCGTAGACAATATCTTGACCCTCCCCCCTGACGAGCTACGTAGTTTGTGAATGACCCCTAGACTGGAAGAGACTGGGGCTAGTCTTCCTAAGGGAAGGTGACAAACCTCTAGATAAGGTTTCATCTTGCAGGCCTATATGCCTGTTAGATGCGATGGGCAAATTTCTAGAGGACATGGTTCTACAGAGAATGCAAAAAAACTTGACCGGAGACAATCGTCTATCCGATGACCAATTTGGTTTTCAAAAGGGACGGTCCACAGTTGACGCCACTTAGGTGGTTGTGGACCTTGGCAAACAAGGAAGAAACAAATTGGGACCAGGGAAAATGAAGAGCTTCTGCGTGTTGGTTGCTATTGACATACGCAATGCGTTTAATACGCGCACCTGCACTCTTAAAGATGCAGCGTGGATCCCCTCAGGGTTCAAGGGTGGGACCATTCGTGTGAAATATACTGTGACGTGAACTTACCATGCACAATTTTCGACTTTCAGTTAGTTAAAATTTCATAATAAATGTTGAAAAGCATAACATTTAAAGATTTAATATAAACACCAGGCTGCAAGTCACATGTCGGGATGCTGCACATCTGAATAAAAATTCGGCGACTTGTTCCATCTTTATTTTTGAGTTTTTATTTTTAAAGGAAACAGTTGGCAGCAGTTGCTATCAATAGGTGCTACCAACATTGTAACTTGCAAGATGGCGACTAGATATGAGATATGCCTTTATTTTCTCTCATGTAACAACATGCTACTCGACAATAAAGGCACACTTATCTCTCTTGTATCTTAATATATTATTTATAATCACTTTACAGGCACGAGCACTGATTGTCGCCGACGATTCTTGAGAAAAACAGCGCAGCTGTCACATCAACTGTCCCTGGAGCTTCTGAATTCTTAACCTGTCAACATGGAGAGTTTGCGGACATTATCCTTGGTCATCGTGGGACTTAGACCGGATGCTGAATTCGGATGTGATTCCCAAATTCATAGCAGTGTCCGGTACTTTTCCAGAGACGTTGTGTAGTTGTTTGCTAACCTGTCAAAATATAGTCAAACATTTTGAACTATAAACAAGAAGTGGGCGCACTCGCGCCATCTAACATATTCGGACACCATCAGCCTTTAATTTTGTGCTCAGTGATCGATATTGAGACTATTGACTTTATTATTGAAGCAGATATAAAATGCAAATTTGTTGATTTTTGTTTGCGGACGATGAGACGCAGGTCTTGCATCATATAGAAGATTCTTGACATCCATCTTGGTGTAAGCACGATGTGCCCTTGTTAGCATTAACAAATTTACATTTTAAAACTGTTTATTTCTGATCATAGTTTTTGAAATAGTGGATTAGTTAAGAGGATAGTGAAAAACAGTCTATCAATTGTTTAAATATAACAATGTATTTATTCATTTGAACACTACTAAACATCGCGGCTAAACCACTCACAGTGACTAGAATTCATTAACTTGAATAAAACCAATTAATAATTTAATAAAACAAGTGTATATAATTAAAATAAGTTGCCCTGTTATTGTGTGCGACAACTCTTTCCTCGCTTTCTTGCAGACTGACTACAAAAGACGAAATTACGCAGAATCACCCCTTCTTTCTAATAATTGGGTACATTAGTACTCAATAAAGCAAACAGATTGCCTAGACGAAGGCGTCATTCATTCGGGCATACAATTACGACAATTCTAATTAAATTGAGAATACAAACATAACTAATTCGAACAAAAACAATAAAATCAAAATTACTGGAAGTGAAAATAGGCGAGGCTATCGCCGATTCTCTGAGGTGTGTTCCTTGATTAAGACGTTTTAAAAGGCAAGTGGAATATTCTCCATCCAAATATTAAATTCAGTGCTCTGCTCGCGTGTGTTAGTGCGTGTTGATTGTTTCGGCCTCATGGCCAAATATTCATTTGTAAATTTTGATCGTTTAATTAAAGAATGTTATTAAAATTTATCCTTGACTGTCAAAATAAAAATTCTTAAAATTAAAATCAGTTTTTTTCCTTATCCCGACGCTCATCTTTCTAAATTGTAATTTGTATTAAAAATTATTTAGTTAGTTTGGCAAATGTTTAGAATAAATCCACAGATGATTCGGGTTTAGTTTTTGCCCGTTAATTTTAAAATAACTTGGCGCTAAATGATTAAAAATTAAGCCGTGTAATCAAAAATTAATTAAAAATAAGTAGGATGATTGTAAATTAAGTAAAATCTGGTTACAATACTTATAATGACTTCATACGAATGGGCCTACCCGAAGCAGCGGTGTTCAAACTGTACCTGACGTGCTGCCTTTTACAACAATCATACGTCGATCGTCGATCTCGTCGTACGTCATTTGCTTTTCATGGATTATACGCCAATTTCGTCTATCTCGTCATTCCTCGATCTTCTCATTCGAATTTCTTGTCATTCGTCGTTCTTTTCATTTGTCGATCTCGTCATTCATCAATTTCGCTATTGCTGATCACGAATCCGGTGTCAGATTTTTAAAATTAAAAATTGCAGATTCAATATGGAGGACATATTTTTTTAAAATAAACGGATTCGCTTGAATTTTATTACTCGCGGGTTTCTCTGGTCGTCAATTACGAATCTGATGTCAGATTTTAATTATTTATAATTGCAGATTCAATACGGCTGACAAAATTTAAAATTTATAAGATTCGGTTGAAACTTATTCCTCGGGGGCTTTTGGGATTACAGATTATGAATTCGATGTGAGATTTATCAAATTGAAATTGTCGAAAAAAATTAAATTAGTTTAAGAAAAAAAATCGATTATATTTTTAAAAAGTTCGTGAAAATGTCTACTTTGAAATAATAAGTGGCATTTTTTTGATATCCAATATAGCGGATAAATTTGTAAAAATCCCTTAAACTCGCTCGAAACTTTTTAATCGAAGGGTTTTGGGGTCGCTTAATATGAATTTAAAATTAGATTTTTAAAATTCAAAATGGTACATTACTGAACATGTTTATCAAAGACAAGTTATGCGCCACATTCGCGAGGCATTGCGTTTTTATTGGCAATATTGTGTCAATATTGCAGCAAATTAAAAGAGCGAACATAGCAATGTTACAGCCACATTGACGCAATATTGCCATCTAATATTGCCGTAATATAACGTGCTACTTGAGTTTTATTTTTTTGTTTTCAACCTAAATTTATATAGTTTTAATATGTTTTTGTGAAAAATATCTTGCAGGTGCGGAATATGTCAACTTTCCAATTTGTTTATAAATATAAATTTATTTTGCAATATAAAATAAATTCACATAGTCGAACCTATTTTTATTTTAAAGCTTATACTTTTCTACATCAAACACTAAAATTTCATTAATTTTCAACAATAAGGATGGCAGATATATATTTTAAAATAAATGATGCATAGAATTTCATTTGTTGATAACTTTTGGTATTGATTAAATTTTTTAAAAATATTTATAAGCAAAGTATACCTCTATTAGTAGTTTGGAAATATAACATTAACTTCAAATTTGATAACACGTTTTCGAATCAGTTGGACAATTTAGAAATTTTCACCCAGGAGTTCATTTTTATTGTTTGACGACCGCAATGCTGGAGCTTGATGGCGGTTTTTGAAGGTCTAGGAACTAATCCAATTAATTAAATAAATTAGAAGCGGTAATGATTGATTTGATATAAATCTTTATCTGGGTCTCCCGGAGTGGGTAAAGTCTCCAATGTAAATTTTATCAATCTTCTTTTCATTAGGGGCCATCCACATATTACGTCACAATTTAGGGGGGAGGGGGGGTCTACAGATTTGTGACACCCTGTGTTAATTTCCAATTTTTTCAATGTAAAAAGTGTGACATGGGGGAGGGGGGGGGTCTAAAAATGGCTAATTTTGTGTGACGTAATATGTGGATGACCCCTTATGTTTGTTTTGTTATATCAAATTATAATAACTACCTTTATTTATAATAAACTTTAGTAATTTTATAATTCAAAATCAATTCTCGAAATCATGTTAAATTATATTTAAGAACAAAAAGCCAAAATATCTTAGAACAGGGAAAGAAGAAGAATTCTGCTTCTCCGTTCCCTTTCCTTATCACTCTTTTATCTATATCTTTAGCTCTTTATTTCTTTTGAGAAAGTATCTTATTTTTTGCTGATTCATATATTTAGAGTTTCTAAACTAATAGAGATCCATGGTTCTTAAAATCCCAGAGAAAAATTTTTCGCTATTTACTCAACTTGTCTATTTCTTTAAGAGATAAATTTTTAATTGGTAAATTTTTAATTTTTACAAAATTTCAGAAAATATCATGTCTTGAATGAGACAAAATGAGAAGAAAGTAATAAAATAAAAATGTGAATTGCGTCTACATTTTAATACAGTATTTTTCTTTATTGTCTTGCTCACTAGGCAATTTTAATTACCCGTTGAATCAATAATCAATAAAGTTCTTGAGTGACAGTCTATCACCGTTAGAAGATATCAACAAAGTGATGATACAATAGAGGTGAATGCACGAAAGACAAGCATATATTACACGTATCGTATTCTGTACTACATTTTAACATGCTAGTTAATTAGAACCATAAATTATTGAAGCAATCACTTCAAATGTGATAATATCCGAATAAAGGGACATACAGATTTTTTAAATCATTTATTGTCAAGTGATACATTGTACCGCAATAAAAATTGAAAAAATAAATGGTGTCCTCGGGCGATTGGTCGATTGACTATATACATATATACTTGTATATATACTATAGGTCTACATGAACTGGACTCGAACGACCTGTATTGTTGAATCCTAGAGTAGAGGCTGATATGGATTGAGAATCTCAAGAGGGACAGGAAGGGTAGGAATGATCTTGTGTCTCCTGGATGAACACAAGACAAAGTAGCTAGGGGTTGTTGGTTCCCAGGGGAATATCATGTTGCACATTGTTCACAGTGCAATGCCTACAGGTTGCTCACTATAGTATACAGTGTACATCCCTACCTAACCAGAATGACCTCCATTTTCTGTTGGATTTCACTTCCCTGATCTATAAACCAACTAAACATGGACCAATTCCATAATCCATTGTAACATTCTCATCAATAACGAGAAGGTGTTACATTTTTTTGTATGGTATTCGTGTTATAAGTAAATCAATTATGTTGCAAAATACAAAAATTAAGCCATAATCTGAGTAAAAATTTAGAGCCTACTTTGAGGATAAAACTACTACTACCCGAAAAAATTAGGTGCTTAAAAATTTTCTTGACAACTACATTAATGTTATAGTGATGTTCTACAGTAAAATCTACATTTTGAATCGCAATTTTACTACACTTTTAAAAAAACTTTCGTATGTGTAAGGATTTTCACCAGCATCAAACCAAAGTTGAATAAAATCGGTACTAAAGCCGGTACAAAGCTTACAACGATATGTTTGTATCACGGGTTTCCTTTTAAAAAATCGGTATTAACGATTTTTATTGATTCAAAATGCGAGTATCATTGCGGGGTTTTGCTCAATACAAAGAAGAACCGGTTCATTACAGTTTGTCTCCGAATATTTTGAACGAAAATTTGAGTATTATTACGGTCTTTCTCTGTTTTTAATTTTCTTCGCAGAATTTCAAGTATCATTACGGATTCTCTTGGACGATAACTCTTTTCGAGTAAATTTTGCATTTGAGCATCATATCGCGTTCTTATTCAAATAGAAGCGGGCGTCTATCTAATCGAAAAATTAGATCCCGTGAATGGGGGGCAGCATCTGAAAGAACTTTTGGATCTCATCCAAAAAATTGGTGATCAGTGATTAAATGAACAATCTTGTACCCACGTAAAACGATTCCATAGAATCACTCCAGGGAAATTCCACCGAATAATTTTTGAATAAAATGTATTTCTAAGCATAATATTACAGAAATCCATAGTGTGATCCCACATTTATCAGGAACTATCATGAAGATCAGATACTCCAGAAGATGAGAAATGCTTACGTAGTTAACCTAAGGTCTAGGTGTTTGAGATACACATTCTCCAGGAAATATTTTCCAGGAGGTGAGAAAGACTTAAGTAGTTAACTTGAGGTCTAAGTGTCCGAAAGACACCTTCTCCAAAGAATATTATCACTGACTGATACTCCAGGAGATGAGAAAGACTTAAGTAGTTCTCTGGAGTATACTTCTATCACTGAGTAACATTTTAAGAGATCAGATAGATTAAGCTTTTTAAGTTAATACCTAAACATGTGACAAACACCTTCGGGGTACATGATCATCTCCTAAGGTATTAGTCAGTTACTATATTTCCTGAAAAAGATGTCTTGAAGACACCTGGACCTCAGATTAACTACTTTAGTCTTTTTGAGCTCCTGGAGTATCTGTTGTTCATGACAGTTCCTGATAAATGTGGGGTCACACTACGGGGTTCTGTAATATTATGCTTAGAACAATTGATTATTCAAAATGAAAGTTTTGTGGAATTCTAGTGGAACTCTATAAGGAATTATTCGGTAGAATTTCCCTGGAGCGATTCCATGGAATCGTTTCACTTGGGTTTTAAAAGTGGTCTGTGGATGATGGCGAACCAAGCCATCGAAACGTTGCACGTTGCACAAATAATCTAATGTGTTATTTTATTTACCATCCCACATCGAATAAACTAACATCATTGACAATATTGGAAGGGAATCATTATTTATTTATTAGATTATTATTTAAATTTGATTTGGATTCAACAATACTATTGTATCGCTATTTGACACAGAAGCTTCATATTTTCTTTACCCCCAAACTCTCAATCCAGTCTTGATTCGATAGTTTGAAATTATAAGTTTCAAAGAATAGTTTTGGTAAAGCGTCACCATAAACAAACTCATAAATAAAATAAATAAATTGTTTCTCGATACTTCACTGTGTAGTGAATTTTGCAAAATCTTTTCCCTGTTAAATAATAATTAATGTTTTTGTAATATAATGATGAGCAAATGAGAATCTCTAATAGAATAAAGTGAAAGCGTTATGAAGATGATACACGAAAGAGAAATGGTAATAGAGGATGAAAAATGATAAGCTATAGCATGAGAATAGGATGGCATGCAATTTTTGTATCAGGGCACGAAAGTTGGAAAATTCAGAGCGTACATACATGAAATTGATGTTATCATTATAATGCTCGTATACACACTTTTTTGTTTTTTGTTTCTTCGTTGCTGTCAATTACATGCCTGACCTGATCTTTCCAAGAATGAGAGAGTCGAGTATGTGAAAAACGTTACAAGATAGTGTTGGTCTCATCAGTATAGTATGTCAGCGTTCAGATGAGAGATATCGAGGGACAGAGAAAAAGAGAAAGTATAAAAAAGAGAGAAAATCACTCAATGGATGCGTAAACTCAAGTTCATCACCACTTAAACAAGTGGAAAATTATTTTCATTTCATGAACATTTTGCTTCCTCATAGAGAACAATTTTTTTTGCATAAAGCAACTTTGAACCGTTTTTAAGAAGAAACCATTATTGAAAAATGATAATCTTAAAAGTTATAATAAGAAATCTATTTTTAAATTTCAAAAATAGTTAAAAAGTAACAATTTTTCTATAAATTTCTGGTAATATAAACATTTTATATACGTTAGTTGATTTATTTGTTACTGATAAATAATTTTTTTTCATGAAATAATCACAAAAAATGATGATTTGAAAAGTTATGTTAATAAATGGAATTTTAAATTAAAAGATTCATCAAAAATTGTCATTAACTCTATCAATTCTTTGTAAAATATGTTCTTTATATTTACCAATCGATTCGTTTTTTAATGTAGAATATTTTGTCAAGAGAAACTGTCATTAAAAAATCAAAATTTGAAAAGTTATAGGTATAATAGAATGTCATTTTAAATGTCAAAAATAATAGAAAATTGTCATTTACTTCATCAACTCTTGGTAAAATATAGATTTGAGACAGGTCAATTGATTCGTCTCCAAGCGAGGAATCCAAATTTTTCATTACTTGAAATTTAAATTAGAAAAAAAATGTATGCAAAAAACCGGATTTTTTTAAAAAAAATGGACTCAAAAAAAGAATGAGAATTTCTAAAAATCCTTGCACATAAATCTTGACATGCACGAGTATAAAAATTTCAACAAATTTTATTAAAATTGGTCGAGGCGTTCTCGAGATATCCTGGCGACAAAAAAGCGTGACATACACACACATACATTCTGACATTTGCTTCAAACTTCGAATTTAATCTTTTTAGATGAAAGTAAGTCGATTTGGACTATTTTTGGAAAATCGAAAATCTTCGCGATTACAAGGCTTCCTGTGAGGAAGCAAAATTGAACATTGTTTTACTATCATGGGTCAATCATGTGATACTATCATGTGATTAATTTACAAATTTATAAAATGGGCCATGAAATGTAAAGTATGAATATAAATATAAAATGGGCCATTGAATGAAAATTATCAATTTTCATTGGATTTTAAGAGAGATCTTTGTTTAAGTATTTTCTGAATTTTGCTATTTCGAGCAATTTTTATTTCCAAGTATCTCAATACTTAAAAATTTTCGCCTTTAGAATCCAATCAAAAGTACCAAAGGTCCTGATATAACCAAAACAAATGAAATTCCATTCTTTAACTCAGTACTTCTTCATTCAAGTTAGGTCCTCAAAAGTTATTTAAATGCTGAATGAAAAATATTAATTTTCTTTAGAATTAAAGTAAGTTCTATATTTAGGTATATTTTGAGTGTTTTGTTGAATCGAGAAATAAATTCTCATTATTGGAATAGTTTTTATCGTCAACTACCCTAACAATTTTCCATCTAGTTTGGCTCCTCAGAAGTGCATTTATTTTATTCTGGACAAAAATGTTGATTTCCTTTAGACTTCAAGTGTGATCTATGTTAGCTCGGAAGTGAATAGAATGTTAATGTCATTATTTATTTATATATTTTATTATTCATATATATATTTTATTATTTATTTATACATTTTATTGTGTATTCATTTATTTTATTATTCTTTATTTATTAAAACAATTCTTTTTTTATTTCCAGAAAAATGTGGATGTTTTAAATTTTAAAAGTAATCTTAAGGATGATGGTGTATGTGGTATAATACGAAAATGATGATGCACCTGTGTCATTCGAACAGTGAATTTCGACATTTTACTTTACTTATTAGCTACAGTTCCACTATTTTTATGTTTCCTTTTCTTTTTCTCCTTTTAGTTCAATTCAGTCTCTGTTTTAAAGCGTTTCTCTGTACAATTTCTCTAGGGAGTAGATCCTAAATCTTAAAGAATGGATTGTGGCTTTTTTGTCTCCTTATTTCTCATGAATCAATGAGTAATGTACGTTTTTTCTTGTACACAATTAACTTGAAAGTATCAAAATGATTAAGATTTTCCAATAGATTCGATACTTTTGGGATAAAGTTGATACTTTTTGGTTTCAAGTTGATGAACGTATATTTTATACATAAAAGAAAAATATATAAAAACTTAAATCGAACATACGGACCAATTTCTGTTTAAATCGGAGTTGTGGATGTGGATGAGAATGGTCGTCGATATGAGCACTTAGATTTGTCGAATGATGAGAGTTAGCTTCGTAAAATAAATAGCAGATAATGCACTTTTGCCTGGCACAGAAAGAATGGAATATTCGGCATGCCTTTCAATTTATATCCAGAAAGATTTCTGTACAACAATCAGATTCAGTTTAGCCACGTGGTAGAAAATAAGTCCGCCATACTTCTCATATATATAGCTATTAATTTCGTTCCTCAACTCTTTGCCATTCTATATAAATTGTTAAACAAAGAATATACCATTATAAATTATTATAATGGTTAAATAATTATTATTTAAATTTTATTTATTATTATTTATTATAATGGTTAAATAATTATTATTTAAATTTTACATAAAAAGAAAGTTCGATTGAAACATTATTTCAATTAAATAATATCAGTAACGCTTTGAATCGACAATCTTTTAATTACGTATGTATTCTGAGATTCGCTCGTACATCTCATGAATTTAATCTAAACTTACAAAACAAGTGAAGACTGTCAGCAAGAGTAAAACAGACATAAGAGAAACCAAACTACAAAATCGTTGCTTTGATTTGTTTCATGGGGGATCTGATTTCCTGGAAGAATTCCATTTCTCACTGAAAAGTCATTCCCCATAATCGGGCATATTGTGAGCGGGCACTGTATTGGCTGAAAATTTCGACTCAAAACTTATATGAATTAAAAAGTCTTTCATGAATTACACATCCAACATTTTTAATTATCAATGCAGAGTAAATTTTGGAAGAGACATTTGTACCCAGGTTTGTTTGTAATTAGTTTTTTATGCACATCTATTATTGAAAAAACGTGCTAATAAAATTGCGATTGAACAGGAAATGGAATTAGAAGGATTTTCCTCTTGATTGTGCCAATTCATGTTATCGTGATTGTATTGCTGTGCAGGGAATCGTGACGGGTGTGGAAATGAGTTAATAGATTGGCTCATCTCATTATAAATATAATGAAGGATAATTTATTTGAAGAGGACGACTCCAATTTATGCAGATATATTTATGAAAGCAACGAGTTTTGGGGCTATATTCGTAGAACAGCAGGAATTGAACGCGACAAGTGGACAAGGACCCATGTAAATTGTGAAGCATGGCATGTCGCGGTTACTCACACGATGGCACTCACAAGAGCAAACTGCTCTGCACTTTTGGAACGGGATAGGTATGATTATAGCTTCCAAAGTTCAGAGTACCTTTTTTCTGCGGCCTATCTAACTACTTTTTTATATTTTCGCACTTAAATGTCGATTTTTTTTAATTTGGGCTAGAACCGTAAAAAATTTTAGGAGTTAAAGACTGAAAAATATATGCTACTAAATCATGGTCAACATGATTTAATTCATCACTATACATCGCCCTATTGGCATACCAGTGAAGTTATTGATTCATCTTTCTCATTGAAGACTAAACTTTAATCTCAATTCTTCACAATTACACGGAAAAAATAAGTGTATTAAAATTTACTCAACTTTTGCTAACTCTCGGACGGAGCGGCTAGTTACTGAATTTTTCTATTACAGTTTTCTAATATTTGTACAAGGTTATAGAAAAGTTAGACAAAGTTTTCTAATTTTTCTATAACGTGGTTATTAGAAAACTGTAATAGAAAAATTCAGTAACTAGCCGCTCCGTCCGAGAGTCAGCAAAAGTTGAGTAAATTTTAATACACTTATTTTTTCCGTGTACAACAGCTTTAGAGTTTTGATTCTACAAAAATAAATACAAATAAATTAACAAATAGAATAAAAAAATTAACTTTATATCATTTCATTCGACAAATTGTTCCTCTATTGCTTCTAATACACCCGTAGACCTTTTTTCAGAAAATATCTCAAAGTCCTTATTCAAAGACTTACGTGATGGGGGTTGAGAGTTAGAATTTCCTATTGAGTTAAAAATCAACTGAATCACGTGTAGAAATCTTATTCTGAGCTTTGTTGAGCAGCTCGACAGCTCTCCCGAAATCTAAAAAGGCCCTTGTCGGGAAAACTATAGCTGGTGCCTTAAAATAATGTACCAATTTTGCACACCAATGCCCATGATAGAGAAAACTGAGCATTACCAGAGTTTTAAACAAATACGCACCTTCATTAATTTGTATGCCATGAAAGTTTAAAGATTAAATTACATGTAAAGGTTTTTTATTATTAAATGAGAACACTTAATAACTGCTTACGCATTAAATGTGACGCTCCACGGTGAAAGGGACCTTGCGTCGAAAACGCTAACTTTACAGACAGATAAAAAATTAATTAATAAAGGAAAACAATTTTTGTTTTTTGGAAATGAAAGAGCAACAGGTAAAACTATTAATTGAGGGTCTCGGTGCATGAACTGGTTATAGAATTCGTACGCGTGAAATCTTTAGCCCCTGGATCCTGAAAATCGAAAGTATACAATTTTATTTTTTGTAAAGTCTATTCTCCGAGTCTATATATAGACTAGGAGATAAGAATAGAGTTTTCAAAAAATAAAATTGTATATTTTTGATTTCTCGGACCCAGAGGCCAACGATTTCGCACCTACGAATTCTACAACCGGTTCTTGCACCGGGACCTTCAATTTTCATCACAAAATAAAGATCGAGAAAAGCAAGTTTCCATAGGACCAGAGTTCAAGTAGAATGCTGACAATATAATACGCTTAGTGGGCCTACATTTGAATGTTTATAACAAAAGATGTAATTGAAAACAATAATGTTTGATTTTTGAAAATGAAAGATAAACTCAAAAATTGTTAATTTTCATAAAAATAATTAAAATTGACTTTTTCAGCGCAAAGAACTTTTTATCTCCGTGGAGCGTCACAAATGTTTATTGCAATAAAATATGCCTTTAGTCAACTTTGGTTTATTGGTACTAATTAAAATTTATACAGAAATAATTTTACAAGCAATTAGGATTTTAGGATTTTGAGCATGAACCTATGTCAAAATCTCGAAACTGTTAATAGATAATAATTAATAAATTGAAATAAAAGGATTATTATTAACTCTAAATAGAAAGTTTTTTTTCCAGAAAAGAACATAAATACATTAATTAATGCACTTTACCTGAAACCTAAGGAACACGATATCAAGTTCCGTTTAAAATAAAAAAAAATTTTTTTCAAAACAAAATTAAAATTTTCTAAATAAGCGAATACATTCAGAAACGTTGCATCGATTTTCCAAAACTATATCTCTGCGTTTTTAATTAATTAAAAGCTTCACGAAGAGAAGTGAAATTTGAAAATTATTTTGTGATGAGGTTTGGAAGTTATCTCGGTTACCCGGAGATAGGTTATATTGGAAATTTTAATTTTTGTTCATTTTTTATGAGGCCTTTGCAATGCGTTCTAAAAAATTAGGAACATGAAGAAGCACTAAAATTTTTTAACTTTATTGTTTTTGAAAACTAAAATCCATTTATTATGTATTGATGGTGATTCAAGTATAGGACCACAAAAACCTGCCCTCACTCTTTGCGTCAAAGATCTCTTTGAGTCAAGGGATTTAACGTAAATAGCTGAAATTTGATATACGAGTGTAATTTCACGTATAGATTTCATGAAAATATGTAGCGAACATTGTATTTTTTACAGTTTTATATAATAAACAAATATTGCTTCTTTAAGATTTAGAAACCCGAGTCGAAATTTCAAATCTACGGAAGCCTCGTATAAATCACTTAAAACCTACCTAACGCCTAAAAGTAGAAGATTTGGAAATATGTGCCATTTGGTAGAACTACAGTAGGATTTGCGAAAACTTAAGAAAAGTTAAGTAAGGCTAAATTTTGTTCTATTTTGGTTTTTCTTCAAACTTTAAGTGAAAGTAATTAATTATTTTTATCACAGTAATCTATTCTATATGTTTATTTAAAACTACGTATATCAGTCTTTACAGCATTTCAATAAAACCAGTACAAGAAATGAAAATTAATAATTACAATTTTTGATCAATTTTATCAAGTCCTACCTAACGCCTAAAAGTAGAAGATTTGGAAATAACTGCCACTTCGTAGGACCTAAGCAGGCGCAGAATTTCCAGAGCTTAAGTACCCGTGTAGAAATTTTGCCATGGCCCTGACCGGGCCCAGGCAGGGCGTCCCCAATTAGGGAAAGGGCCACACCGGGAATGTTATGGCCATGTCAGGCCCTGATCTGGCCCTGTGTTTCATTCCCTACTTGGGCCGTAATCGGGGAATTTCTACACGGGTAGAAGTTAAATTTTGACTCGGGAAATAATATTACATATCTGTACGTCCGCATGAAAAGTACTTTGGCACTATTGGACTTACATGAGCTTATTCTTGATTAAATTTCGAACATTTTGAAAGGTCTCAGACCCCTCTAGATGAAAAATTCGTCAAGTTGAAAGGGTTCAAAGTTAGAAATGTCGAAAACCTAATTATGAAAAAAACGAGATTATAGAATTCAAAAGAATACAAAACCCGAGACGAAATTTTGATGCACGAAAACTGTCGATTTTCAAGGAGTAAGAGGAGCAAAAGAGTATCTTATTTCTATTAATTTTGGTGCTCTTTTGATGCTCTTTTTATAGCAGATATTTCCATTTCTGCACGTTCGAGCAGTAAAAGAGCAGCAAAAGAGCATCATTTTGATGCTCTTTTGATACTCGTTTGATGCTCTGTTGCTCCTCGGAAATCGACAGTTTTCGAGAATCATATTTTAATTCTAGATATTTGAACTCAGGCAGACT